>APFE030954712.1:0-82570 GCA_000404065.3 Pinus taeda
AAAGGAGTTTCTAATTTGAAAGAAGATATAGACATATTGCAGCAGGTGGTTTTCACCCACATTGGGTTTCCACCTTATATCTGGTGTTCTTTGATGTGACTATCTGTTTTTCTTGTTCATGCTCATTATTTTATGGTACTAATATGCAAAAAAAATAATTCAAAGTGTAAATAAGGAAGATTTGTTAAAAGAACTAGATAATACTGATTCACCCCCCCTCTCAGTATTATTTTCAACACAATCCCATTGTAAAAGGTTAATGATGATGTGGTAATATCCTTTATTAAGTAGTACATCATGGCCAGGTTCAATGTTCTAACCTCCCTTGTTTTTGATAATGCTACTTACTTTTCATCTTTGAAATTGTATGATTTTGCTCTAGAAAATAACATTGTGTTAAAACATTCAGCCAATTACTATCCCCAAGGAAACAGTCGGGAAAAATAAACCAACAAGAACCTCATTCATATCATCAAGAAAACCTCGCTCTCGCAGTAGATGAATTTCCCCAATGCCCTTAGTAACGCTCTTTGGGCTGACCAAGTCACTCCAAAAACATCCATCAACACATATTCGTATTTCTTGGTCTATGTGAAAGAAGCCATCTTGCCACCCAATCTGTATCTCCCCGCCCTTAGGTTCGCTCAAGAGTCACAAGGCACCCTGTGCCCATCCATTCAAAGCTGAATCGATACCTTGGTAAAACTAGAGGAAGAAAGGTCCAAAACTACGGAGAAGTTCGCCATCCACCAAGCCCAGATAAAAATATTGTTTGATAGGAAATTCATAGAGTCCCACGAATTTGAGGTAAGGGACCTTACACTCAAATGGGATTGATCTCATGAGGATAAAGGCAAAAACAAAAAGTTTCGGGCTTTGTGGATAGGTATGTTCCAGATTGTAGAAAAAATTGGTCATCACACATTCAAATTGAAAACCTTGGGATGACGAGTGGAACCCCTCCTAGTGAACAACCATGACCTCAAACGTTACTTCACCTAGCAACCCCAGAGTTGTTGGCCCCACCTTGTACAATATTTTACCATTACTTTTATAGAAAATCGTCATTTGTTGTCAGTTAATTTTGATTGCTAGTTTAATTGTGTCTTTCAAAATAAAGTAGTGATGGCAGGTTAATGTTAAAGCATCCCTACAGTTTGGATCCCACAGATGTTTTCCGGATATCTTAACAGACCAAAGCTTAAGTCATCACAAAAGTATTGTGGGCCAGATTGGTGACAATGTGCAGCTAGATGGCACTATTATCACCCCAAGCAACTCTCCTAGGTTGTATATCAGAGATGCTCAGGAACATTACAAATTCAACAAAAATGTTGGAAATATGGTGGATGAATGAAAGAAATGTTGCATATTCAAGCCAGATAACCACTTCTACTATGCTTAACCCCAGACACGGGTCAACACCCTCAGACTACAAGGCTTTAGACCACCAATTACTCACAATTTGAGAGATAGGTGAAGATGGAGAATACTGACCACACTAGAAGATTCACAAGACCATGTGATGGCCAGCTACAATGAGTAAAGAGGTCTGCAAATCTATTTCCTAATGCACAGATAGGATGATAGCTCTCTGGCGTTAAAACAACAGAACCCTGGATACACCTTCAATAATACTAACTAGATTCTAACACAAAGGTGGGATGACAACCCCTCTAATGCTAAACATAAAGAGAAATTGAAAAATGCATAACAAGCACAACCTAGAACAAGGAAGAAGAAGTGGAAAGTGAGCAATTAACAATAAAAGAAGCTTGCATTAGCTGAAAATGAAGACCAGACGCTACAGGTATCACAGTAGTTACGGTCTCCAGAAGTTGAAGCTTACAACAGAATTACATTCATCAACATATCACATTTTGTCTTCTGGGTATATATAGAGGTTGATTACAAAAATATATGTTATCCTATGCTTGGAGGGGCCATAATGGACCACCAACCACGTTGGCTATCTATAATGGATCTCTGTTATGATGTGCTGCTTTAATGAACAAAATTGATTTTCTGCATGCTCTGTTTTACTTTTTGAATAGGTGGAGTGTCCTTTAGATGAAGTTCCATGACTGATAAATGAGCTCAAAAACTCGAGGCATGTCCTTCTCATGCTTCAACCATAATGTTCTTGAATTTGGTTGTTGAAGAATAATTGCACAGGGTGTTCCTAGATGAACGCCTTTTTCCTTAGGAGGTGCAGCATGGCTATGGACATGAATGGTTGAGAAGGATGCAGAATGGGAATTGGCCGCTGGATCACAGAGATGGATGGTGGAGATTAGTTTATAGAAGCTATTCGGAGATATGTGAACGGAGAAACATGGGCCGTTGGATCATAAGATGGGCAACCAGATGGTGGACAGGCATAGAAGTTATGGGGAAATTAATAGGCGGGAGTTGGGTATGGAGGCGGTAAGTGGTTTTCCACGCACCGCTTATCGCAGGAGAGTGGTATACAAAGGTGGGGAAGCGACACAATGGAGAGAATACATGTGGCAAACATGATAGGTAGCAAACCGCTTTCCCTGCGAGTTATTGCGCGTGCATGTTTTAGCAGTGGGACGAGTGATTACCGTTGGATTGGGAGATGGGCGATCGGACAACTGAAAAAATGACGTACGTGTTTCTAACTGATGTGACTGGAAAAGGCTCATGGATTATGTGCTCGTTTATGTTATCACAATTATATGGTGTTTAAACTCAGCGACCGGGGAGCTTAGTAGAATACGGGTTTATGCAGAATTAGGAGAAAAACGGAAAAGCAAGGAGGTTATGAGAGTATGAACAAAGTAAAGGGGCAAGAGGAAAATGAAAAATAAGAAACCTTTGTGAGCACAACCAACACGGCCAGACCTGTTCTTTGACCAGCAAATATTAAAGCATGTAGCAACGCTAACACTGGCTCCTTCTGGGGATGAGATCCTCCCTGTGAGGTCTCAAGAGCTTGCAGATCAATGCCTTCATACAAAACCATCTCAAAAGCATTTGCCTAGTATTCCATTGGGCATGGAGTCTGACTAAACCTACACAAAGTTGCTAAAACAAAATATTTACAATCTTTTAAGTCCAAAGACCTTAAATCACATAAATTTTGAGAAAACGCCCATTAACCGGGCCATAAAAAACTAGTTCCCCTCCCATACTTTGCAGTATGAAGGTGTTATTCCCTTGAATTTGAGAAATGAAGAAAGGCCCTGTCCAGAAAGCATCAAATTTCCAATGATTCAGTGCATCCCATTTCAGGACCAAGTCTCCAACCCAAGAATTATTTGCTTTTGTCTTCCTGTCAAAAACATCCTTGATCTTTTTCTGATGTGCTGCAACCTTTTGAACCAGTTGTTCTCTAATTTGATGTAACTCTGCCAAATCAGTGATCCTTCTTTCCATGTATTCTTCCTCATCCTGCTCTTCCTGAAGGAATTTTTCCATAGGGAGGGTAAGTTGAATCGGAAATACTACCTATGTGCCATACACCAGCTTAAATGGAGAATTTCCTGTAGATCTCTTAATGGTCACTATGTCAACCCAAAGTGCATATTTGAGCTTGGAATGCCAATTCTTTTTGTTGTTCTCTAATAGCTCCTTTATTATCCTTATGAGACTTTTGTTAGAGGATTCTGCTAGACCATTTCCTTGAGGATAGTATGAGGTGGAGTGAATCAGTTTGATACCCATTGAATTACACATATCCACCAACTCTTTGGCTTTGAAGGATGCTGCATTATCTGTAACTAATTTATGTGGACAACCAAATTTGGTAAAAATATTTTCAATTAAAAACTTCATGACCACATTATGATCAACCTTCCTGGTAGGGATTGCTTCAATCCATTTTGTGAAATAATTAGTGGCTAGTAATATCCATCTATGCTAGCCACTGGAATGTGGATTGATTTCTCCAAAGAAATCCAAGCCCCACTGCTGAAAAGGTCCTCTTACAAATATTGGTTTCAAGGGCAGGGACTTCAACTGTTGTTTTCCTTCAAATCTTTAGCAGCTGATCCTGATGCTCCTTTCTATGATGATTTCTTCGACTTGATAATATTCTTAGGGTCAGGTACTGGTTCAGTTGGTGACTTTTAAGGATTTCTTCGAGTATGTCTCACGAACTGAGCCAGAATTGCAATGTGGAGTCGCCACCAGGTAGGTCCTCCAGTAGAGTCGCCAGATAGATGATTACAACCAGAAATGTACTTAGACTTTGTCTATCATCAAAATCTGGAACGGTGTCATCTCCTAGGGGAAGTTGAGCTTCAATCTCCTCTCCCCGGCAATGACACCAATTAACGTTATCACCCCAAGAAACTCTCCTAGGTTGTATATTAAAGATGCTCGGAAACATTACAAATTCAACAAAAATGTTGGAAATATGGTGGATGAATGAAAGAAATGTTGCATATTCAATCCAGATAACCACTTCTACAATGCTTAACCCGAGACATGGGTGAACACCCTCATACTACAAGGCTTTAGACCACCAATTAGTCACAGTTTGAGAGACAAGTGAAGATGGAGAATACTGACCACACCAGAAGATGCACAAGACCATGTGATGGCTAGCTACAACCAGTAAAGAGGTTTGTAAATCTATTTCCTAATGCACAAACAGGATGACAGCCCTCTGGCGTTAAAACAACATAAACCTGGATACACCTTCAATAATACTAACTATATTCTAACACAGAGGTGGGATGAAAACCCCTCTAATGCTAAAAATCAAGAGCAAATGAAAAATGCATAACAGGCACAACCTAGAACAAGGAAGAATAAGTGGAAAGTGAGCAATTAACATCAAAAGAAGCTTGCATTAGCTAAAAATGAAGACCAAATGTTGTAGGTATCACAATAGTTACGGTCTCCAGAAGTTGAAGCTTACAACAAAATTACATTCATTAACCTATTACATTTTGTCTTCTCGGTATATATAGAGGTTGATTACAAAAATATATGTTATCTTATGCGTGGAGGGGTCATAATGGACCACCAACCACATTAACTATCTATAATGGATCTTTGTTATGATCTGCTGCTTTAATGAACAAAATTGACTGATAAATGAGCTCAACTGCTTGAGGCATGTCCTTATCATCCTTCGACCATAATGCTCTTGAATTCGGTTGTTGAAGAATAATTGCATAGGGTGCTGGCAGATGAATGCCTTTTTCCTTAGGAGGTGCAGCATGGCTATGGACATGAATGGTCGGGAAGGATGTAGAATGGGAATTGGCCGCTGGATCACAGAGATGGACGAGAGAGATTAGTTTACGGAGGCTATCGGGAGATATGTGAACGGATAAACATGGGCCATCAGATTGTAAGATGGGCGATCGAACGGTGGATGGGCGTAGAAGTTATGGGGAAATTAATAGGTAGGAGTCGGGTACGGAGGTGGTAAGTGGTTTTCCCCACACCGCTTATTAGAGGAGAGTGGTATACAAAGGTGGGGAAGTGACACAATGGAGAGAAGACACGTGGCAAACATGACAGGTAGCAAACCGCTTTCTCTATGGGTTATTGCGTGTGCATGTTTTAGCAGTGGGACGAGTGATTGTCGTTGGATCAAGAGATGGGCGATCGAACGACTGAAAAGATGGCATACGTATTTCTGACTGATGTGACCAGTAAAGGCTCATGGATTATGTGTGCGGTTATCTTATCACAATTATATGGCATTTAAACTCATTGCCTGGGGAGCTTAGTAGAATGTGGGTTTATGCAGAATTAGGAGAAAAATGGAAAAGCAAGGAGGTTATGGGAGTATGAGCGAAGTAAAGGGGCAAGAGGAAAATGAAAAATAAGAACCCTTTGAGAGCACAACCAACACAGCCGGACTTGTTCTTTGAACGTCAAACATTAAAGCATGTAGCAATGCTAATAGGCACGTACATGTCTTCATTTGTGTTCACATCAGTCAGTCCCAACTGCTTACATAGTCAAAATTCTTAAAGTCGTTCTAGCTCACCCGTAGTTCTGGAAATGAAAGAGAAACTGAAGAAAGCAATAATGTGTATACATATATCCTAGAAAAATAATAAGGACTCTAGAAAGCCAGAAACAACCTTTTTGCAAGTCAAATAAGTCGGGATCCCTCATCTGCCTAGGATTAGGCCATCATGAAATAAGTGCATATATGCATAGGAAAAAAAGTGCCAATGAGAAACTACATATTTTTCATAATAGGGGCTAAAGGATTGAGAAAGGATTCATGTGCAAAGAGGTGAAGCAATGACTCTGCTAGGGTAATGACCATGCTTCCTCGTAGCACAACAACGTTCATGATTTCTAGGTATTGACTCAGCCATGGTACTATTCAGGCTCGCTGGTAACGGAGCAACACCAGAGTACCATGACCAATATACTGGGAATACCTCAAATCTCATACTCTAACTTTATTTTCGCTTTTGATTCTAAGACAGTAGGAGGTAGTGGCCTATTAAGTGTGTTAAGATCATGTCAGTTCATTCGGGACAACTGACCAAGTTTGAAAGGGAGGCCCGAAATACCATCAGTGGAACCCATAGGTCCATGAAGTGATATTTAGTGAAGTTACCCTAAACGAGGCCCATAAATGTCAGAGATCTTGGATTATTCTAGGGAATCACCAATTTTTGTAGCTGCTATAATAACACCTCCAAAAATTCGGGCAACCATTAAATTTTTGGAGCCTCCTACACAAGGTCTAAGCATCGGCCTCGCTAGGTCCCACCCGAAAGGTTCATCAATGTTGGTAAACCTGAGGAGAAATCCATGTTTTTGACTAAGTTAAGCCAAGTCACCAGTTCCTACCATGGTAGGTCAGTTGCAGAGTCAGAACGTGATTATCACTAATAATTGTGACCATGGCAAACATTGCGATCATGACTCATGGGTCATAAGGTCGCATAGTCGCTTCTTCATCATCATAAATATCTTACAACCCTGCGACCTTCCGAGTCGCATAAGTTGCAGGGTTACAAGGTCGCATCGATTCTCATCAGTAACTTATGAGACTATGCGACTATGCGACTATGTGATTATGCGACTCCACAACTCGCAAGGTCGCAAGGTCACAAGGTCATGCCTGATACTTACATCCTTTGTTGTGACCACACGATTAATGTGACTTCGTGACCTATAAGTCGTAGGGTCACAATAGTCGTACTCTAGACCCTCATGAGCCCCACACGTGTAAATATCTTATAAATAGGAGGGCACCGAGTTGCATTTGTCAAAACTGTGTTGGTCGTACCGAAAGCTGGAAGCCCCTCTGACCCAAATTCACATGCACATACGACTCCAGTAAGTAACGACCCTCCCTCCTGTAATCATTATTTCCTTCCAAGTGTCACTGTTTACACCTCCTGACCTCTGGCTTATCCCTCACCCTAGGGTTTATCCTTTTACTTATCATTTCTCTCATTTTCATGCTTCATAGCTTTCCCTAGCATTTTCCACATGCCTACTCCTAGAAGGTTTTGTTTATCCTTAAACCTGACCCCATCACTTTATCAAGAAGCCTAAAGTCCATCCCTTTGAGAGTGACCATGGCCTCCCAAAGCCATTTAGGGCCTTCTCCAGGATTTTCTTAGCCATAGTCACGTGTCTCGTGGCCGCGATATCATTCCCCATGCAACTTCACGACTCTGTGACTCCATATCTTCACGACCTCCGACTGGTTGCAACTTGTGACCACCATACATTGTGTGACCTGCGACTAGATTTTGTGCATCGCGACCTTGCATTCACTCCATGACCTATGATCTTAGGTGCTCAGTTGCATTCTTGAAATATGCAACAGTGTGACTTTCCTTCCCTGCAACCTCCCTGTCACCGGTTAAGTCTCCTTTTTGTTTTGCAGATGCAATTGATTGTAATTCCATCTCTCTCATTGTGGGACTATGTTTCTGACATGCTAGGTGACATCAAGCTCGAGTTCATATCCATTTCTTCTTTCGAAGATGAAATGGGTTACTCAATTGCTAAAGCTACTTAAGGCACCTCAAGAAGCGTGGCATGGGAGGCCGATCCAGAAAAAGAACAACCTATCTTCAGAGACACTGCTTGCAACATAAGTAAAATGACTAGACTCTCCTAGTATATGATGTAAGAGGAATTTGCCTAGAAGGGTATTCTAGAAACATAAGAAGACTTCTAGGTATATATCAATGTCAAGAAGTCAAAATTATATAAAGTAGCCGCACATCCACCAATATTCCTATGCACGAAAAGCGTAGAATGGATTTTGCAGTGTACAAATAAAAATGACTAGATGATCAGGGGTCATGATGGGGCACTGATAGCCACCATATCATTAGTAACCATAAGCTCCTACTACAGATTCCCTGAGAAGCAGCAGATTTTTTACACCATGTGGCTCATCGGGTTCATAATCCCAATGAAAGACATCTTGAGGGATTGGTGGCAAGAACCGATAAAATTATGGGTCAGGACAGACCAAGCTCACAAGACAGAGGGGTTACACAAATTATAATGGTTAATGATTGCGATGATGTGTTGGTTATATGGAAATTTAGTTTGTGATGTCTATTTCCGGACATGGGTTCCACTCATGTATGTTGTTGCCACTCAAGGAACTATTTTTAATTGGGCAAGTATCCTCTCATTGTCTTTGAGGAAAACATAACCACTGCCTGAAGCCCACCCCTTGAGAAGCCCCTAGAATTTTATATGTCGTCATACCTCCTTGATGCTATCTGTTTGAGGTGCTACATTGAGCAATAGAGCTCTAATTAGGATGCATGAGCAACCCAACCCGTTCACTGCCACTACAAAGTATTCTGGGAAATAACTTATAGAATCATGTGGGATGTAATACCCAAAACATTTCTTATCCCATTATACCAGCTACTATTCGGGGAAGAACTACCTTGCATGTCACAGAGAGCCATGAAAACCATGGTCAAAGTAGCTCATTGGTTCCCCATTAGTGAAGGAACAATCATTAGAGTTTTCAGTTCTCATAAAGCTCCTCATGCTCATGGATAAGACACTTCTATGAGAAGTTTTTTATCAAATGACACAAGGTTTCTCGAAGGTTTTGAACAAAGGTAAGAAGAAACCATGGCCAACTTTCCCTCTCACTATTGGGGTGTACGTGGTAGAAAAATTCAAACAGGCTGAAGTAGAATCTGAAGAACTTGGTGGGAGCCATTTCATGACATTGAATTATGGAACATATGATCCCAAGAAGGTCATATGTGCCCATTGTAAGAAGGCGAAATTCAGTTCGTCTTATGCCCACACCAAGAAGGAATTTGAGGATGGGATTAGGAATTGGTATAATTCCACAAGGGAAATCAACCTGAGTGAGGAGCAGACCGTAGAAGATGAGCTCCTCGATGATTCCCAAGAAGAAATAAGCCTCGGAGAAAGAGCTTCAACCGTGAAGAAACAACTGCATGAAACACCAGACGGAGTCGAGGAATCAAGGAAGTCCAAAGGAAAGGAGGTTGAAGGACCCCTAAGAAAAAGTGAGGAAGAATAAGTTGCACTCATAAAAATAAATGCCAAGTTGGTAAGAAATAAACAATTGCTAAAGAGGTAAAGAGAAATGGAAAGCAAACAATCGCAGGACTCCAACAAGTAGAGCCATAATGAAAAAAGGGTAAAAGAAGTGAAAGAGAAAAGGTGACAGGAAGAAGAAAAGAAATCACAAAGTGAGATAGAGAAGGAAAAGCAAGAGGAAGATGAAAATCAGAAATAGGCAGAAGAAGGTCAAAAGAGAAAACAAAAGGAACACAAAAGGTTAGAACAAGAATTGAAAAACATGGAAGAGGAGCTAGAAAGGCAACAAGCACTGGCAGAAGGAGAAAAGAGGCAATAGGAAGTAGAGCTTAGGATAAACAAGGAAAAGCAAGCTGAGAAAAATGAACAAGGGGAGACAATCAAAGAAGTTGACTTTGGCTCAAGACAAGGAGAGCTTCCTCCATTGGATGTACCTATTGCTACTCCCCTCACAGATGGACACCTTCCCCTCCGAGAGCTGGGCATATCAAAAGATTAAGACGAGGAGGTCTTATACTAACTAAAATCAGATTTGATGAAGTAAACCTCAAAATTATATAGGAGAGGAGGAAATCTTGGAACAAGAACCTAGCTAACCCATTTTCAGCAACTACAACAATGGATATTATGCCCAATATCATGAAAAATCCTTAAATGATCACCTCCGCCGAAATAACATTCATGGCTTTCATAGAATACAAGTAGCCCAGATGAGTAAACAAATTGTAGACTTGAAAAACAGGGTATACGAATCCTAGAAAAGGGTCACTGTTGCAAAAACAGGGAAGAAAAGGGTGGAGGAGGAAAACATGACACTCTGCTTATTACACACAAGCACAATAGAATTCCAAGCAATAATCACATTAGATACAAAGATCCTAGGGGAGACTATGGAAGTAGTGTATGAAGAAATGGAAAAACTTCACCACACTATAGCACCCATCGTGACCATTCAAACTCACTCAAAAGAGAGGGTCTCCATGCTCAAAGAGGCCATGACCACTTTGGATAAAATACATGAATGGCTTGAAAACTGCCCCAAAGCCTCGAAAAGTGGTCCCTAGGAGAGATTGGATCGCTATGAAACATACTAGGGTCCAACTTTGTATCAAAGTTCATTCCAAAGAAAAATTGGCCAAAGATTTGGAGAGGGTGATGGCCTCCTACAGATAGTTGTTCAGTAGTTTGGAATCAGTGATCCAACTACATGGCACCCCCTCTATAGGAGTGATTGGATAGGTAAAAAATCAGAAGAAGATCAACAATGAAGTACACGAATTTGTAGAGACATAAGACAAGCAACCCACATAGGAGATATGTCGATCTCAAGAGAAAATATCAAGTGCTATGTAGTAGAACTAGTGAGGCTCTACACCAAGTTCGGTACCTTGAATAATCATATACATGAAAAATGGAACACCCTCCTCCTAGATGCACTTGAGTGCTTGCACTGACATGATGAAGGCCAGCCACAAATCTCTCCAATTGTGGTAGAATACAACATATGGCACACTTACCTAACAGAAAAGATCAGGCTCAACATTTCAACAATTTGAATCTATAGATTCGTTAATTATGATTGTAGTTGTTTTTGTGACATTGTGTACTACGGTGGCACAAAATTCCCTGTGGGTGTGAAAGGTCACGTCAAATCCCAAGAGTCATATGGTAGATGAAATGTCATGAGGTAGCCCAAGAGTCAAGGGTAGACCAACAATCACTCTTATCCTATAAATGTAACCTCACGCCTCATTTGTAAGGGAATTTTCGCTGAGGACTATTTTGAAGATACATATACATATATTACTTGAGAGAATTGATGTCCTTATAATTAATACAAGAGCTGATTGTACATCTTCACTATTGAATTCTTCAAATTTCTATGTGCTAGTGCCATGAGTATTTTCCTCACTTGACGCATCAAATGTTCCTAAAAGCTATTTGATGTACGGTCTCCTCACATATTGTTTCCTCCTACAAATATGGTTTTGCTACGTATGAATGGTATTTGGCTTATTAACTCTATGCTAGTGACAATGAACTATTTCTTTTGGTATTAGTATAATCTGTCTTTACTACACAGTTATGTACGCTTATAAATAGCTGATCATTGTGAACTGATTTGCAATCGTTAAGTATTATTCATCTAGTATAGATAAGTCTTATATAAAGTGCTACTAACAGTAACTTTATATAAGATTTTGTTGTTCACATTTTGGCTATTCATGGTATATATGATACACGATATTTTTCAATTATTCTCTTGTGTTTATTAAAGCTCATACATTTGATTAGGTTCATATCCCACCTCCTTTTGAAGCTAGCTCTACAAAACTGAATGGTAGTTGGGCCTATATACCTGTTATAAACATATTTGGGCACTGCAACCAAAATCTCATATGTCCATAATACAAGGGCTTCTAAGACCCTAAAAGTGTTGTTTCATGCCCTAAAGGAGCAAGGTTAGCTGATTACATCATCTCCCAGAAGTTCTCCTTGAAAAACTACTCGGAACTAGTCAAAATAGGATGATACAGACTGCTCAGTGTTAAGGGTGCGATGCATCTCACCTGCCACATGCAAAAAGTGCAATGCATATTGAAAAGCCCTTCTATAGGGTGTGATGAGTGAGAGCAGACAAATTGTAGAGGCAGTTGGCTAGGTGGAAACCCAGAGAATATTATAGAAACTACCCATTTGACACTTTCCTGTTTGAATTCGCCCAGGGATGAGTAAGAGATCATGAAATCTCCAAGTGGCACCAAGAACTATCATTGATATGACACTAATCAAAATCCCAACAGATGACTAAACCACTTGCAAACATCTACATATGGATCCCTCATCCTAGAGATCCAAAAGCATGAAATCCCTCTTCACCTCATGAAAAGCTACATCACCCAACACTATGATGTTCCACAGAAAAACCAACAACACTTCCTTACAAGATACAAAATTCCAGCCTTTGGATCTCTAGGATGAGGGATCCATATATAGATGTTTGCAGGTGGGTGAGTCAGCTTTTGGGATTTTTATTAGTGTCATCTCTCTGATAGTTCTTGGTTGCACTTGGATATTTCATGATCTCTTACTCATCCCTAGGCAAATTCAGAGAGGCAAGTGTCGAATGGGCAGTTTCTAGAAGATTCTCTAGGTTTCCACCTAGCCAACTGCCTTTTCCATTTGTCTGCTCTCGCTCATCGCACCCTACATAGGGGAGTTTCAGTATGCATCACAATTTTTGCATGTGGAAGGTGAGATGCATCACACCCTTAGCACTGAGCAGTCTGTATGGTCCTATTTTGACCAGTTCTAAGTAGTTTTTCAGGGAGAACTTCTGGGAGATGATGTAATTAGTTGACCTTGCTCCTTTAGGGTATGAAACAACACTTTTAGGGGCTTATAATCCCTTGTTGTATGGACATTTTATATTGGGGTTGCAGTGCCCAAATATGTCTATAACAATATCGAAAGGGATCTCCAGGACACACAGTGCAGGCTTTAGTTGGGAACCTACACTGGAGAGATACCCTTGAATGTTGGTATAACATTCTAGCCCATCAACAAGGCCATAAATGCATATTTTAACATAAACTTCTAAAATTCATCTAAAAATCACCAAGAAGGTTTTATGCCCTCTCTAGCTACCTATAATAACACTTTTTAGCCCATGCATTTATCAACCATCCAATAATATATCAAATCACGAACAAGAGCCAAAGCTAGACTACATCATAAAACTAGAATAGAAGCTATGCAAAATAATCAATAATATCACCTTAGTAACTAGAAAAATCAAAATAAAATATTTTCTCATATTAACATGTGAAAATTCCAACCAAATCACTGACTTCCATTACCACCCGAATCTAGATTGGCTGAACCAAAATCTCTATTTCAGGCAATCGCCCCCACACCATATTACAAGCATTAATGTGTGATGATAAGGGATATAAACCAACATGGAACCAATCAAAGCTTCTAAAGGCTAAACAACTTCAACCCTCATGCATAGTGATCTCATTTATACGATCCATAAGTCACTAACATAAACCATATTGGTCTCTATCCAAGATTTCTAGGGCTTAACGAACTAGTAACTCAAGCCAAAACCTCCAAGGAACCTAAGTTGTTTCAGGGCTCCAAATAATTTGTCCCAACCCATAGACTCTAGGGACAAGTAACTCAACCCATAGGCTCTAGGGAACCTAAGTTTTTTCATGGCTCGAGAGAATTTGTTCCAACCCAAAAGCTTAGGAAGCCAGAGAACAATCAACAAACAAAATGGGGAACCTACTACACGATGCATATCCAAGAAATGGCAAAGAAAGGTTGAAACCATTGTCACTCCAGGCAAGTCTCGATGCCAATGAAAACACATAACCAAGGAACCACATACATGTACCACGCATCCAAAAACCATCAAAATAAGCGTGTTGTAGTTGTTGATCCAACTGTCTCCACATGCTCCCTTTCTTTCCTTATCTTTCTTACCTGTATTCTTCCAAATCCAAGTGAATGTCATAGTGATCCAATAATGCTCTATGTATGCGACAGTATATAAGAGAGAGAATGAAAGGAGAGAGACAAAACTGAACTAACAAAAGTTGTGAACTTATTTTGTGATGCCTTTTAATATTGATGTTTCATTTTTCTTCATTCTCCTTCATTTTTTCCTCTAATTTCCATTGCATGCAAATTTGTGTCTCTTCACCTTCCTTTTCTCCTATTATTCTTTATTTTCATTATTAAATGTCATTTACTATCTCTTTTCCTTCTCCAATTTCCATATCCATTATTAAACCACAAGTGATGCCCACTATAATGTTTTCCCAACATTCAACTTGGAATACATGTCCCATGAACTTGGTTTTATTCTTATTTACATGGAAAATCAACCAGGGGTTGTTACAAACCCATCCCCCTTAGGGAAACACCATCCTCAATGTTTAATGAAACTTATAACCAAAAAAACATGTTTCTTATTGATATTTATAACACATCTCAATGCAACATTTACATCGTACCAAACTGCTGAAACCATGAACACCATACTTCTTATTAGAGCTTTATAAAATAGCTCGATGCAATATTTACAACATACTTCCTATTGGAGCTTGATAATACAACTCATTACAGTATTTCCAATACACATATGCGTATATAAATATAAACCAAAACAAAGAAACCAAGCATGTCTTCTCAAATCCAAAATAAAGAAGGATACAAACCCCGCATCTAATCAACCATCTCCCATGTAGCTTCATCAGGCACAAAGTTCTTACATTTGACTTTAACTTGCATGATTTCTTGGTTCTAGAGCATGAGTTATTTCCACTACAAAATACATTTCATTTCTGGATTGGTTCCACCTCCAATAAAGACCAATCAATCACATGACCAACATCCTATGCATATCTCTTTAGAAATGCAACATATAAAACATCATGGAATTTCACTGTTGGTTGTAGTCCAAGTCACTAGGACACTGGTCCAATCCTCTCAAGGATGTAAAAGTACCTGCAATATTGAGTTGCCAACTTGGCACATGATCCAATCATCAAGGAGCTCCTCTTGGGCTCAGTGCACAAGTACACATGCTTTCCAACTGAAAACTCCTTGAATGCTTTATGTTGATCTGCATAACTCTTCTTCCTATCTTGTGATTCCTTTAAATTCCTCTTGGTAACATGTATCTCTTGTTCCATCTCAGCCAACATATTTGGTCCAATCAACAACCTGTTCATTAGATCACTCTAGCTAATAGGAGTATGATAACTCCACCTGCAGTGAGCCTAAAATGGACTCATCCTCAAGGTTCCTTAATACTAATTATTATATGAAAACTATACAAGTGAAAGATGTTCCTCCCACCTCCTATGTTTATGCATGATATACATCCTCAACATGTCCTCAGGCATCTTGTTAACCCTCTTTATATGTCCATATGTCTACGAATGATAAGACGTACTCAAAGATAACTATATCCCCAAGCCTTCAAACAACTCCTTCCAAAAATTGCAAGTGAAATTGACATCTTTGTTTGATATAATCTTATTGGAAACATCATGCAACCTCACTATCTCCTTGATGATGATCTGAGCTACCTAACTAGATGAATTTGTAGGCTTCATTTCAATGAAGTGAGCTACCTTTCTCAACCTTTCAACCACAACCATGATAGAATCATGTTGCCTTGATCTCCTTGGAAAATCTATAATGATGTCAATGGAAATGACCTCAAATTTCCACTATGGAATAGGAATAGGCTACAATAGACTAGATGGATGATTACACTCTACGTTCACTTGCTGATAGGCCAAGCGCTTTGCAACAAATTCAGCCACCTCTTTCTTCAAGTTCAACTAATGATAAATATTCTTAACAAATGTCAACGTCTTATGGCATCATGAGTGGCCTAGATATGGCTTGACATAAAACTCTTTCAATATAAGCTTCTTGAGATCACTGTTATCTGGCACATAAATCCTATTCCTAAATCTAACCAAGCCATCTATTATGAGGTGATACTCCTCATCCCTAACACCTTCACTCTACTACTACAATATATTCTTCAGTTATTAATGCCTCTCATCCTGTGGCCCTGCATGCAAGATACTCTCATGTAAATATGTTCCATAGGAGCTCACAACTAAAATGTGATTCACTTGCACTCTCCTACTAAGGGAAATTGCAACCCTTTCTTCCTTGGCCTTGATGTATATAATCTTAAAGTCAAACTCACCGAGGGTAGCTAACTATCTAGCTTGCTTTAAATTTAGATTGGGTTGTTCAAGCAAGTACCTTATCTCACTATGATCACTCATCAAGATGAACCTCATGCCAAGAAGATAATGTCTCCACATCTTCGATGCATGAATGATAACTTCCAACTCAATATCATGAATCACATAGTTCCTCTCTTTCTCATTCCACTTCCTTGACTCATAACATGCCACCTGCCCTTCCTCCATTAGGACTCCACCAAGTCCTTCCTAACAAGTGTTTGTAAAAACCACAATCTCCTTATTAGGATTTGTAATCTTCAAAATTGAATCATTTGTGAGAAAATGCTTCAACTGCGCAAACTAGCTACACACTCCTTAGTCCATTCAAACCTCTTCCCTTTTCTCTATAAATATGTAATATGATAGTCATTCTGTGATATGTTCATAATGAACCACCTATAATAGCCTACTAGTCCCATGAATGATCTAACTTCATCCACTTTTCTAGGATTTTGACACACCATAATAGCTTTAATCTTTTCCGAGTCCACTGTTATCACTTCCTTAGAAGCAACATGTTCCAAGTAGTGAATATGAGACTGAAGGAAACTCTTGTTGTTGAGTTTGGCATACAATTGATGCTCTGAATAATCTTAACACTTCTACCTAGTGATCTGCATCCTCTTCCTCATTTTTGGAGTATACCAATATACCATCAATAAACACTATCACAATCTTGTCTAGGTAAGGATGCAACACAATGTTAATTTTGACATATGAAAGTGGTTGGCGCATTGGTAAGACCAAAAGGATCCACCACAAACTCATAATGTCCATTCCTCATATGGAATGTAGTATTTTAGATGTATTTTTCTTTGATTAACACTTGATGTCATCAATTTTTGGCAATGGACACCTATTCTTGATAGTCACCTTATTCATCTTCCTATAGTAGATGTAAAATATGAAAGCACCATCTTTCTTCCTTAAAACAAATACTAGTGCACCCCAAGGTACCACACTTAGCCTTATGTATCCTTTATAAATCATTTCCTTAAGTTATAACTTCAATTCCACCAACTCTAGAGTACTCATCTTATAAGGTGACTTAGACGCTGGCGATGCTCTCGACATCAACTCAATAGAAAATTCCACCTCTCTATGAGGAAGAAACTCTGAAATCTCTACAAGAAACACATCCAGAAATTGTTGTAATATAGGATACCTCTTCCCGGCTTCCTAATCCTCAATATCCTTCCCTTTTTCACTCGAAATATGCATTAAAAGCAATAAATATGATTTTCATAAATTGTACTTTGTCTACTTAGCTATAACCATTCTAATTGATGTAGGATTATCCTTTCCCTACAATATTGTCCTTTCCCCATCATTAATAGGTACTCGATAGCCTTATCAAAGAACTCCACTTTAGTCCTCTGAATAAACAACAAAGTACATGCCCTAAAGAATAGTATAACACCCCAAAGGACGCAGATTAGATGTGCTGATGTAGGAAAACCATTCAACTCAAATGCACAAAATCTCATCCAATGATGAACTCTTATTTTGGTCAATATAGCCAACTTCATTAACCAAGATTTTGCATGCACTTCTTTATTTAAGCAACACTTATCCACTAGGTTAGGACTAATATTACTATAATTAAATCCAAGTTTAATCAAAATGGAAACAACCTGATCACAAATATTGACTTCCATCTTGGTAATGGATACAGGATGATCAACCTGCATATTATCCAGTGTTTCATAATTCTGACAAATACTCTACTCAAAATATCTTAATGTTTGTGCCTCTTGAGCATTGTAAATATGAGGTCTACAACCCTGGTGTGATGAACACTCACTATGGAAATTCTCTCCCCCACAAGACCAACCCTTCAAATATTTCCTACCATTATCCTTATTCTGCACGTCAGGCTGAAATCCGTATCCCCTAACAAATACTTTGAACTTCTTAAAAGGTGCTACATTCTCCTTATCACCTACATCTTGATCCTGATCTATCAACTACTAGAACTAGCCAAGATCTTTTGCTTCAGTGATGTTAGTAGAATTACATGTGAAAGAATTTGAAAATCCACATGTGAATACTTTAAATAAGAGGAAACATGATGAAAACCATCAAATCAAAGAACATAAACAAGTTGATAATGGATTTCACCCAGTGTGGGTTATGTCCACAGGCCTAGTGTCGAGAGTGGTGAGGTCACTTCATTAAATGATGCAAGATGATGATGAGTGCAGGGTGTATTCTTTATCATTACAATGATAAACTCCCTCAACTAGAGTGCCATGTCTCTCCACGGGACATTCTCCTATAGGAACTCTCACTCATGTGGGCCCTCCTTTAGCATGACAAGGTATTAAATTCTCACATGAGGTGACCTACAAGTATCCTCCAATAGAATGTTAAACAAGGATCTCAACGTCAAAATCATCATCTTAGCAAATGAATAGAAAGACATGGAATCACTGCATCATATACCTCCACTTCTGGGGATGACTTTAAAATGCACAACTCTGATAAAGAAATGGACTACATCATTGTATTTTTGGTGTGAAATTGTGTCAACTGATTATAAAGTAGATCCATTCTTGAGACCGTCAAAATATGGACCCTTGGGAATCTCAAAAATTCCCCAAAGATTCCTTATCACATTTTGACTAGAATCCTACTACTCATATGATAAATCTATCTTCACCATTGCTCTCCTTGCAAAAAATGAGTAATTTGAGTATAAAGACGGCCTAGTTCTAAAATTGTCAAAATTTGGCCCTCAGGGAATCTTTTAGATTCTAATGATTCCACAAAGATTCTTGATTTTTGACTACTTGAGATTCTTCCACTCATATGTGGAAACTTATAATGCCACCATCTTCCTTGTGAAAAACTAAGAAGAATGAGTATAAACTCGACCTCGTTCTATCACCTTCCAAACATGGCCTCGAAAGAATATTTTAGATTCCATGTAGATTCCTGCGTCATGGTTCCAGCTTCATTGGTTTATTTTAGGAAAATCCACTGCTCATATTAGAAAATTGACAATTTCGTTAGATTCCTGTCAAAATTCTGAGTAAAATGAGTATAAATTTTACATGATTCTACCACCACAAAAAATAAACTCGAAGGGAATATTTTAGATTCCTCTTGATTCCCCTACATTAGGGTTCCATGCCTTGGTTTATGTGCATGACCTAGGTTCCATGTGCGCCTTTATGCATTTCAGTGCTTCATTTAGGCGAATGAGAAATTTTTGGTTTGTATAAAAAAAATTGGGCATGAATTACAAAGAAAATCATGCTAGCACATTTGTAAATTCAACGAGTTGGTTGTGAGTGGCCTGGGTTCCAACCATGTAGTCCACCGGTTGGTTTAAAAATGTCACATTATAATGTTATTTGGCATGGTTTCGTAGTTATGGTGTGTTATTGTTTGGAGCCTATTATACTTGCCGACCCCGTGATTCAATGACTAGCTGATTGCGCAGGTCTGCTGGATACTAGCTCACCCATCACATTTTATATTATATATAAACATATGTCATTCGGCGAGGGTGGAGGGGATGGAATCTCACCACCCATTTTTTAATATTTTTTAGTTTTTTTAAAACGACTTAGATGAAATTTTCTGACCCGGTTTTCTAGTTTATGGGAGGAATTAAGGAGACAACAAATTCGCCAGTTCCAGACACCAGAATATGTTGCCAATAAATGCTAAATTATTTCATTATTAGTGGCCATCAATTTTAGCTATTGTGTCCGATTTAGTCGACCTCCAAACTTAGTTGGGGCTCTACCAAATTTATTCAAGGGACCTAGTTTGACCAAAACTTTGATTGGTCATAACTTTCACATATGATGTTGCATCAAGATGTCATTTATGTCATTGTAAATCTTGCACCAATATCCTAAATCGGACCCTAAGTTTATGATAATCCAAGAAATTTTATTTTTGAGCCTTTCATATGCCATTTTTGATTTCCGAGCCTCTTTGGAGCCACCTAGATCATTCCTCTCCACCAAGAAGATTTTGGTCCTCCAAATGTGTGAAAATAATCTACATCTATTGTGCTACATTTTCTTCACAACAAGTGTTGTGAGAGGCCACACTTCTTTCACCTTCATCCTTGTTCTTTAGAGCCATAACTGATGAAATGACACCTGCATCCTATGAAAACCCATACTACAATATTTTCAAACTAAATGTTCAAGTTCAATTACATGAATATTCATTACGCAAGCATCCCCATACTAGACAAGATTTTATAAGACACACTCTTTGGTCAAGTGTATATCATAATAGAAACCAATACCCTAATTATCAATAAAAAGAGGCCAAAAACATCATCATTTCTTTAATACGAAAATGAAATGACATCATCACTTTTACAATTATATAGCAACACGTGATTTAAAAAATGCAGCCATGACAAGCTATTATATCTAGTAAAATGATCTCTCACTCATCAAAGTGAACATGTCATCTCCTTATGGTGGATTCACTTGTTGAGCATCTTCACCATATAGTTCTTTCACATGATCTTTTTCCTTGATACTTTGCTCTAGATGGAGCCTCCAACATGTGTCCATTTGATGTCTACGTTTGTGCAATGATTACAAAATTTATTCTTCCTCCATACCTTCTTAACCTTCTTCCTTCCCTGATGTTGAGAAGGCCTTCCACGTATTCTCATTTTTCTTTCTTCCATTCTCTTCTAGCACTTGACATCCATGTGGTTATAGAAGCCAAAAAAACTGCATAGTTTTCTACACCATGATTTTTGCTCATCATTAACAATATTCTTGTATTCAAAATGAAATTTAGAATATGTAGAATTTTTATACCTCTTGGTTGTCACTGTAATGAGATATTATCTCTTCCTCTGCAATGTGTACTATCATGGGAGAATTATGATGTGTTCCCATCATCCTCTTTCCTTGATGGTTTTGAAAATGTCTTGGAAGATTCTTCTACCTTCGAGCACTCTCCTTCAGTGTATCCCATCTTGGTAAGGAGTCTCAAGCTAGTTCCTGAAATGGGTACCTCAACGCTTCCAACAGAAATAACTTCATGTGAAAATGAATTTGAAGAATGACTAGTATTGTTTACCTCAGATATCAATTCTAAAGCAGGTGATGATGGCTTCTCTAAGACTTTGTTCCACTTGAACTTTTCCAAGGCCTCTCTCATGGCTCGTAACTAAAGTTGCAGTCTCTACTTCTATCTTTTTTATTCTTGTATAATTCTCCTCAATTCAACATTCTTTGCTTTAAATCTCTGATTGATATTCTCATTTGAATTGAGAAAATGGTGAAGAATAAGAATGTTCACTCAAGGAAGTAGATGGAGCACATCCTCCTCTTTCTTTCTCATCTTCTTCTCTTGACATTTTCTCCTCATAATATTTTTACATTTTATCTAACATGTTGGGCATCAAGTATAATCCCTCATAGATATTTATGTCATCCTCCATTTTCATTCTAGATGCATGTTCACTCTCTGGTTATCATTTAGACTCACAACTCATATCAACAGGAAGATCACTTTGATACCAAACTTGAACTACATCTCTCAGCTACCAGAATTAACCAAGATCTTTTACTTTGGTGATGTTTGTATAATTTCATGTGAAAGAGTGTTAAAAACCACATGTTCATACTTTAAGGAAGAGGAAACATAATGAAAACCATCAAATCGAAGAACAAAAACAAGTTGATAATAGAGTTCACCCAGTGTGGGTTACATCTTTGGGCCCGGTGTGAAGAGTGAGGACGCTACTTCATTAAATGATGCAATATGATGATGAGTATATAGTTTATTCTTTGTCATTACAGGGATAAACTCCCTCAGCTACAGTGGCATGCCTCTCCATGAAACATTCTCCTATATGAACTCTCACTCATGTGGCCCCTTCTTTAGCATGAAAGTAAATTCTCACGTCAAGTGGCCTACAATTATCCTCCAACAGAATGGTTAACAAGGATCTCAACATCAAAATCATCATATTAGAAAATCAAAAGAAATATATGGTGTCACTGCATCATATACCTCTACTTTTGGGGATGGCCTAAAAATCCACAACTCTGCTAAATAATGGACAACACCATTGAATTTGTGGCACAAAATCGTGTTGAATGACTGTAAACTCAACCCCTTTTTAACACCATCAAAACATTGACCTTTGAGAATCCCAAAAATTCACCAAAGATTCCTTCTCGCTAGTTTATTGGAATTATATTGATCAGATGAAAAATCTAAATTCACCACTTTTCTCCTTGTGAAAAACTTAGTAATTTAAGTATAAAGTTATCTTGGTTCTTAAAATGTCAAAATTCAACCCTTAGGTAGTCTTTTAGATTCCTCATGATTCAACAAAGATTATTCACTTACGGCTGCTTGAAATTATGTCACTCAGATGAGGAAACCGGTAATACCATCATGTTCCCTACAAAAAACATAAAATAATGAGTATAAAGTCAATATGGTTCTATCACCTTCAAAACTTGGCCTCCAAGGAATCT
This sequence comes from Pinus taeda, assembly GCA_000404065.3. Taxonomy (NCBI): domain Eukaryota; kingdom Viridiplantae; phylum Streptophyta; class Pinopsida; order Pinales; family Pinaceae; genus Pinus; species Pinus taeda. Next base: position 22,790 of record APFE030954712.1, read on the forward strand.
TTTAGATTCTAGTAGATTCCTAAATCATGGTTCCACCTTCATTAATCTATCTCAGGAGAATTTTCTGCTCATATCAAAAAATTAGCAGTGTTATTAGATTCTTGGAAAAATTATGAGTAAAATGAGTATAAAGTTTGCATGATTCTACCACTATAAAAAATCATCTCGAAGGGCATATTCTAGATTCTTCTTGATTCCCCTATGTTAGGTTTCCATGCCTTGTTTTTTGTGCTTGATCTAGGTTCCATGCACTCCCTTCTAGAGTTTGGTCCTCCATTTGGGAAAATGACAAAATTTTGGTTTATATAAAATAATTCGAGCGTGAGTTACAAAGCCAATCACATTAGCATGTTAGTAAATTTGACAAGTTTGTTGTGGGTGCCCTCGATTCTAACCTGGTGACACACCTATTGGTTTAGAAATGGGACAATGTAATTTTATTTGGTGTGGTTTTGTGGCTACAACATGTTATCTATTGGAGGGGGATATGGGGCACCCACCGGAAGGCCAGCCCACCCGCTAGCACGAGTTTCACACCCGCTGACCCCATGATATATATATATAATATATATATATACTTATTAAACTAAATATATTTTATAATAGTAATATATAGATATACTAGACAAATAAAGAGTCAAAATTATATAGTTATTGAACATAAATTAGGTTGGCGTCATATCTAGGGACTACTAGACAAATAGAGGCGACAAATTCTCTAGTTATGACCACTAGAATTCATCGCTGGTAAGTGCCAAATTATTTCCTCATTAGTGGCTCCCAAATTTAGTGCCTCTATAAAATTTAGTCGACCTATAAACTTAGTTGTTGCTATGCAAAATTTAGTCATGGTGTCTAGCTTGACCAAAAATTTTACTGGCCATAACATTCACATATAATGTCGGATTGAGGTGTCGTTCACGCCATTGCAAATATTGCATCAAGCTCTTTGATCTAACCCTAGCTTCATGAAAGCCCAAGATTTTTTTTTTTTGACCCTTTCATGTGCCCTCTCTGATTTCTAAGCCTCTGGAGCCACCTGGATCACATCCTGAAGTCTTCCTCGCTTCTTACCTCACTCTCCTTTTGTATTTTCATTAGCTTTCTAATATTTCTTAGGATCAGAATTACACTTAGACTACTCATAGCAATGCTTTAGCTTCCCGATGACATCCTCCAATGATCGTGGTTCATCATACTCAACCTGATATTTAGATGCTAAAGAAATTCCACTGATGAACATTTGGACCTTTTTCTTCTCATCCTTTAGGTAGAGCCAATACCTCAACAACTCTAAAAACTTTTTTTTGTACTTCGCCTATCATGGAACCCATATTGAGCTCATAGAATTCATTGGGCTTTCTATCATAATATATCTCAGACAAATACACCTTAGATATAATTTTTTATGCATCTGCATTATAAGTAAATTTTATTTTAAGATATTTTTACATTATAATAATATAATTCAATCAATTTATACAAACTTACCAGTAAAGAACTTTTCATTATTATATACTCTTTATCATTTTCAATCAAGCTATAAATAAATTAACACCCATTTTAAAAAGTAAATACCACATGTATCATAACATAAGGTAGGTTGTGAATTCAGGGTGATCAATAATCAATAATACCATGTGGGGCTACACAATTTCCCTTCATTCCACTCTAACTGGACCATGATTCCCACTTACCCTATTGGCCTATTCCTTTCTACTTTGAAGAGCTTTTTGGTGGGGAAAATCCCATCAAGTTTGTTGGTGTCTTGGAAATATATCACATCTGATGGACTGCTCTAAAGAATTTCAAATATATACAACAAATATATATATATAAATATATAATTATGTATGTTATTTAATTACATTTTATAACATTTCATAGTGCATATAACTATGAGGTTGTTGATTTTATAGTGGCTTTTTCTACTCATTTGTTACAAGTTTTGGTTTTCATGGAAATGGTTGATTTTTCTTTAGTGACTAGTTTTGGATGGTTAGTAGTAGCTCGTGCCCTCCATTTTAATAGTTATTATTAAGTTTATAGTATGTGTTAGCTACGCTTGGGATAAAATTTGAATTCTTTATGTTCTTAATTCAAATCATCTTCCATGATGATTTTTTTATTAGATATTTACTTTCCATACATATGATTTAATAAATGTGATAATAGATGGTTTATGATAAGCAGTTATATATTTGGTGTAATGTTTGATGATCAACGTGTAATCATGTGTTAGTGTCTAACTAACTGGAAATAGTTTTATAGGCTCACTATCCCCATTGTGGCACACTTGGTCTAGATAAATCCATTTCTATAGAGAAATGATATATATATATATATATATATATATATATATATTCTCTAGCTTTATAATACCCAAAGATAAATTGTATGAAAAATTATTATATCTTTCCTATTTCATCATATTCATATGAGAATAATATGAAAAAGGAATGAGAAAGAATAGCTCATCCTTAATTTGTAGGTTGTTCAACATTTTTTTAGAAAATCTCTCTTAATATAAATCTCTTAGAAATCTATTCCACTTGATTACTTACATTAAACATCTAGCCGTAAAAACCTCTTCCCATATTTACCCACTTTTACAAGCTCTCTAGGGTAAACATGAGCTAAGTATCACTATGATATGATCCAACCTCCATGTTTTAGTTATGGAAGTGGGCCTATGAACCAGAAGTAAATTGAAATCCCATAGAGACTACATATCACTCAGGAGCCTACCAACCACCCTAGGTGATCAATCCCAGATTTGGAACTCTTTTTCAATAGGTTTACTCTCTAACTGCACACTTGAGCACATTGTGCCTGCGTTATGAGGTTCCAACCGTAGCCATAATGCTTCCTACATACGATTATGACCCAAATTTCCTTTTTAACTGCACGTGGTTGCAAGATATTTGCCAATTTTTTAGGCCATCCTCTAGAACACTACCCAGAACTTCTTGTAACTTTGCAGAATCACGAAAATTATGATAAAAATTATAGACAATCAAAACTTGAGAAAAATATTCACCTAAACATTCCTAACACTAGATAGACATTTCATCAAATAGATAGAAAACATATAAGTTATAGGTCATGAATGCATATATAACCATAAACTTGCAAACATCATCTGAAAATCACCAAGAAGGATTTACGCCCTCTCTAGCTAGTTTTAATAACTCTCTCTATCCCATGCATTGATTAACCATCTATTAACATATCAAATCATGAATAAGAGCCATAACTAGAGTACATGATAAAACCATGCACATAACCAAAATATAATGAGAAACAAAGTTATGGAAAATCATCCATAAGATCACCATAATAACTATTACAAGTGTTCATAGATCATAATACAAAATTATATCATATTAGCATGTGAAAATTCCAACCAAGTTAGGTACTTCAACATACCACCCAACCCTAAATTGGTTGATCTAAAATATCTCTTTCATCCAATCACCTCCATGCCATATTCCAAGCAGGAATGTGGGATCATGTGGGTTAAGCCAACATAGAACCAACTAGGGCTTCCAAAGAAAAATCTACCTCAACCCTCAAATATAGTGATATCACCTATACGGTCCATAAATCACTAACATAAACTAGATTATTCTTTGTCCAAGTTGTATAGATCTCCACAAACTAGTAACTTAACCTCTATTCTCTAGGGAACCAGAGCTATTTCAAAGTTCCAGAGAATTTGTCGTAACCCATCAGTTACAGGGATTAGCAACTCAACCCATAAGCTCCAGGGAACCTAAAATGTTTCATGGCTCTAGAAAATTTGTTCTAACTGACAACCATAGGAAACCAGAGAACCAATCAGAAAACCAAATATGGAACCCACTACACCATGAGTATCTAGAAAATGGAAAGAATAGGTTGAAACCACTTTGATTCCTAGCAAGTCTCCATTCCAATGAATACGCATAACCAAGGAACCACATTCATATACCATGCATCCAAAAAATAGCAAATAAATCACACATGCAACTTGTTTCCTACAAAGTAAGCCTATTATAGTTGTTGATCCATTTGTATCTTTATGCTCCTTTGATTTCCTTTGATTTCTTGTTGTCTTCTTCTAAATCCAAGTGAATGATAGAGTTCTCCATGAATACTCTATGTTTGAAAGTGTATGAGAGAGAGAATGAAAGGAGAGAGGCTAAATTCATCTGAAAAAAGTTGTGAGACGATTCTCTAATGCATTTTTGTTATTGATGTCTAATTTTTCTTCATTGTTTCCTCTAATTTCCCTTGCATCAAAATTTGTGTCTCTTCACCTTCCCTTTCTCCTATTCTCCTTTGCTTTCATCATTAAATGTCTTTTATTTCCTCTTTTTCTTTGCCAATTCCTTTACCAATTTCCTTAGCCATTATTAAACCACAAGTGATGCCCATTATAATATTTTCCCAACATTCAACTTGGAATATGTGTCCCATGACCATGGTTTTAATTTTTTTTACATCAAAAATCAACGAGGGGTTGTTACAAACCCCTCCCCCTTGACGAAGCACCATCCTTGGTGTTTAATGACACTTATAACTAGCAAAGCATGTCACCCATGGAGCTTTATAACACAACTCGATGCACTATTTACATCATACCAAACTGCTAAAACCATGAACACCATACTACTTATTGGAGCTTTATTGCACAACATGATGTAGTATTTACATAATACGCCTTATTGGAGCTTTATAACATAGCTCGATGTAGTATTTACAACATACTTCTTATTTGAGCTTTATAACACAACTCATAGAAGTATTTACAATATACATATGCATATGTAAATATAAACGAGAAGATAGAAGCCAATCACATTTTCTAAACTTGAAAAAAATAATGATACAAAGGTTGCATCTGATCAACCGTCTCCCATGTAGCTTGATTGGGCCCAAAGTGCTTCGACTACACTTTAACTTGCCTAACCACTTAGTTCCAGAGATTAGATATTTCCATTGCAAAATGAACTAAGGATTTTGATGGAATTCTCCCTCTGGTTTCACCTGAAATACAAGCCAATCTACCCATGACCAAAATCCTGGACATATCTCTCAAGAATCGAAACAAGGAAAACATCATGGAATTTCACTGTTCGTAGTAGTGCAAATCAGTAGGCCACTGGTCCAATCCTATCAATTATCTCAAAAGGCCTGCAATACCGAGGTGCCAACTTCACACATGATACAATCCTTAAGGATCTCCTCCTGAGCTTTATGCACAAATGCACATGCTTTCTAGCCTGAAACTCTTGAAATTTTCTATTTTGATTCACATAACTCTTCTACTTGTGATGTGCTACTTTTAAATCCCTCTTAATAAATTACATCTCTTGTTTCATCTTAGTCAACATATCTGGTTCAATCAACACCCAGTTCACTAAATCACTCCAGCTAATAGGAGTATTACAACTATGACCATAGAGAGCCTAAAATGTACTCATCCTAAAGGATCCATGATATCCATTATTATATGCAAACTCTACTACTGGAATATTCTCCTCCCACTTCCTCTGCTGATGCCTAAAATACATCATCAACATGTCCTCAAGGATCCTGTTAACCCTATCTATCTGTCCATTTTTGTGTAGATGATAATATGTACTGTAAGTTTACTCTATCCCCAAGACGACAAACAAATCATTATAAAACTTTGAAGTGAAATTTGCATCACTATTTGATATAATCTTTTGGTAATACCATGCAACCTCACTATATCTCTAATGAGTAACTGAGCTACCTCACTATCTGAATTTGTAGACTTCACTACAATGAATTGAGCTACCTTTCTCAACCTGTCAACCACAACCATGATGGAATCATGTTGTCTCAGCAAACCTGTAATGATTTCCATGGAAATCATTTTGTAATTCCATTCTAATATTGGAATAGGCTGCAATAGACTAGCTATATGATTACACTTTTCTTTCACCCATTGACTATCCAAACACTTCACAACAAACTCAACCACCTCTTTCTTCATGTTCAGCTAATGATAGAGATTATTAACAATTATCAAAGTCTTCTAGTATCCTAGGTTTCCTGAATACGACTTGACATGAAACTTCCTCAAGATAATATTCTTGAGCTCACTGTTGTCTAACACATAATTCTGATCCCTAAATATGGCCAAGCCATTTATTGCGAGGTGATACTTCTCATCCCTATCAGCTTCACCATGCTACTTCATATCCACTTTAGTTGAGATACCTCTCATCATGTTACCCTACATGTAATATCTAGTCACATAAACTTGTCCCATAAGAGCTCACAGCTGAAATGTGATTCACTTGCACTCTCCTACTAAGGGCATCTATAGCCCTGTTCTCCTCTCCCTTGATGTATCTAATCTCAAGTTAAAACTCAAGGAGGGAGGCCAACCACCAAAATTTCATAGCATTTAGATTGTGTTGGTCAAACAAGTACCTTATCCCACTATGATTACTCATCAAGACAAACCTCCTACCAGGAAGATAATATATCCACATCTTCATTGTGTGAATGATAACTTCCAACTCAATATGATGACTCAAATAGTTCCTCTAATGCATATTCAACTTCCTTGACTCATAGAATACCATCTACCCTTCCTCCATCAGGACTCCACCAATTCCTTCCTTGTAAGCACATGTACAAACCACAATCTTGTTATCAGTATCTACAATCTTCAAAACTGGAGCATTTGTGATCAAATGCTTCAACTACTCAACAATAACTACAAACTGCTTAGTCCACTAAAAATCATTTTCTTTTCTCTACAAATATGTAACAGGATAACCACTTCATGATAAGTTCTTGATGAACCACCTGTAATAATCTGCTAGTCCCTTCAATGATCTAACCTCATCCATCTTCCTAGGACTTGACAACACCATGATATATTTAATATTTTCCAAGTCTACTGTTATCCCTTCCTTAGAAAAAACATGTCCCAAGTAGTGATGTGAGACTAAAATAATTTTTTCTTGTTGATATTGACATATACCTGATACTCTCTCAACAATATCAACACTCCTGGTAGGTTCTCTGCATGTTCTTCCTCATTCTTGGAGTATATCAATATATCATCAATAAACACTATCACAAGCTTGTGCAGGAAAGGCTACAACACATTGTTCTTCAAATACATGAAAGTGGCTAGGGCATTGGTAAGACTAAAGGGAACCACTGCAAACACATAATTTGTATACCTTGTACTTAATGAAGTCTTTTAAATGCCTCCTTCTTTGATGCACACTTGATGATATCTTGATCTTAGATCAATCTTTGAGAATACTGCAACTCTCTTCAACTAATCAAACAAATAATCAATATGTGACAATGGATACATGTTCTTTATATTCACCTTATTCAGTTCCCTATAATCGATGCATAATATGAGAGTATTGTCCTTCTTCTTTACAAATAATATTGATTCACCCCAAGGCAATACACTTAGCCTTATGTATCCTTTATCAAGCATTTACTTAAGCTATAACTTCAATTTCACCAACTATGGAGTGCTCATCTTGTAAGGTGCCTTCGATGTTGGTGTTTCTCTCACTATTAGCTCAATAGAAAACTCCACCTTTATAGCAGGAGGCAACTCTAAAATATCTGCAGGAAGCACATCCTAAAACTATTTCAAAGAATGATATCTCTTCGAGTTCTTCCTCATCCTCAACATCCTTCCCTTTGTCACTGGAAATATGCAATGAAAATAATAAACATCACTTTCGATAATTATGTTTTTTGTATATAAGTGTAACCATTTTCACTGATGTAGGCTTCTTTTCCTATAAGACTCTCCTTTCCCCATCATCAACAGGCACTTCATAGCATTATCATAGCAGTCCAGTGTAGTCCTATGAATTAGCAACCAATCCATGCCAAAAAACATACTATATGATCCGAAAGGAAACACATTTAGATGTGTAGATGTAGGCATACCATTCAAATCAAATGCACAAGATGTCACCCAATGATGAGTCTTTCTCTTAGTCCCTATAGCCAATTGTACCAACCAATATTCTATATGCACTTCTTTATTCAAGCAACACTTACACCAGGTCAGGACTGATATAACTATAATGAGATTAAGGATCAATCAAAATGGAAACAACTTGATCTCAATGCTTACCTTCCATCTCGATAATGGATGCTTAATGATTATCCTTCTTGTTATCCATTGCTACATAAATATGAGGAATACTTTGCCCAACATACCCAGCTGTTTGTGCCTCCCGAGCACTGTAAATTTGAGGTATGCCACCCTGGTGAAATTGGAATTCACTACGATGACGCTCTCTACCACAAGTCCAAGACCTCAAATGTTTCTTGCCATTACCCTTACTCTTATCCTCGGGCTGAATTCCATGTCCCCTATCAACTGCATTCAACTTCTTATAAGTTTCTACATTCTCCTTATCACCTGCATCCTGAGGTCTTTGTCGCTTCTTAGCCCACTTTTCTTTAATATTCTAATTACCTTTCCCATCGCACTTAGTCTCAGACTTGTGCTTAGACTACTCATAACAATTATTTAGCTTCTTGATGACTTCCTCCACTTACTGAGGTTCATCATACTCAATCAAATCTTTAAATTCTAAAGGAAGTCCATTTATGAACTTTTGGACCTTTGTCTTCTCATCCTTGAAGGAGGGCACATAACTCAATAGCTCAAGAAACTTGTTTGTATACTCTTCATCTATCATGGAACCCATCTTAAACTCATAAAATTCATTGGCCTTTCTATCATAATATCTCTCACACAAACACACCTTATATGTCACTTTTTATACATAAATATTATAAGTAAATTTTATTTTAAAGGATTTTGGCATTATAATAACATAATTCAATCACTTTATACAAACTTAACCACTAAATAACTTTTAATAATTATATATTATTTATGATTTTCAATCAAGTTATAAATAAATTAACACCCATTTTAGAAAGTAAGTAGCACATGTATCATAACATAATATAGGTTGGGAATTTAGGGTGAGCAATCCAATCAATAATACCAAGTCGGGCGACACACATTCCCTTAATGACACTTTAACTAGACCACGATGCTCACCTACCCTATTAGACTATTCCTTTCTAGTTTCAAGACATTTCTAGTGGGAAATCCCATCAAGTCAGTTGGTATCCTAGAAGTATATCACATGCGTTGGGCTGCTCTAAAGATTATTGAATTAGTGCACACATATCAGATGTATTAGAGGCGAAGTTGATCTGAACAACTTTTATATTATTATTCTAATTCTAATTTATCCGTTTACCATATTAAAACTACCACCATGTACCACGTTGATGGTAGCATTGAGGTACATCATCCAATCCTACCTAATGTTTTATTTCCATCTGGGTTATATTCCATTTGTGTGTATTAATCAATGGTTTATGTCCATTTAATAGTCTGCAAGAACATGTGTTTTATATTATACGTTCGATATAAAATGAAAGTCTATTTTATGCTTTTTTGAATGTATAAATAAATAATTTTTAATAATTTTAATGGTAATGAAATACCCAACTCACGAATTTTTATATAATTTAAAATAAAATTTATTTATATATAAATATTAAATTACATTATGTAAGATTAGTTTATTTAAACTATGTAAAACTAGCACAACCACATTTATTTAATAAATGTGGTTGATATACGTTGATAAGCTATATCAATAAACCGCATGCACAACCACATTAGTATATGTGGGGTGAAATAACACCGATAGACATTTGTTTATTATTATTATTATTAAAAAAAATTAGCGTTATTCATATATAAATTAAATTGTATCTAATTAATCATTATTTTTATTATTTTCATATTTTTATTATTATTCTAGTAATTAATTACTAATATTAGGAGTATAATTTATTAGTTTTATTACTATTATATTAGTATTTATTAATATAATAATCATTATTATTATTCTCATATTAATCATTATATTTATCATTATTTTAACCATTATTATTAAACAAATGAAATATAAAATGAAAAAATGAAAAATATAAATAGAAACAAAATAGATGTAAGGGAAAGGTTGGAGGTCATAGGTTGGGGTTCGGGAAGAATACCATAAACAGAGTGAAAGAAAAATCTTCCTACCTGAGCTACCAACTCCCAAATTCCCTCTTAGCCAAAAACTAAAAACCAAATAGATGTTCGTCGCGGTTTAAAGGTTGGAGGTCGGGGGTTAGGCCACATAATGCAACACAATGAAAAGAACAATCTTCCAAGCTGACCTCCTGACTCCCGAATTCCCTCTTATCTTGACTAGGATGTTCGTCGGGCTATCCATTCGCATAAACATGATATCCACACCATCCTGATTTCCGACCACTTGATTGCCCACTATTATCCAACTTCCATGTAGCCATCTAAACTAGGGTCGAGTCACCTATCACCACACAATGAAAGAACAATATTCTAAGCTAACATCCTAACTCTCGACTTCCTTCTTAGGGTGATTAAGTTACACATCGAGGTTCCACTATCCACTGGAATAAACATGATATAAACATCATCTCGACCTTCGGACTAAAGGACTCTCGACTATAGCGGGATGGGACAACATTCCCAACTAAAATGAAGTTGTTTTTTCTCCACACCTTACCTCTAGAATACCAAACTCCATCTTACCTGACCATGGTGTACGCTGGGATCATAGTCACCATTCACAAAGAGATAAATTTAACAACATCATGACTTCTGACTACCCCATCGTATTCCGCTCCAAATAACAACAAAATATTTAGTTTTTTAGTTTACATGCTAACCATAGTTATCTTTCACCTTTCTTTACTTTCTTTTATAACAAACTATGAAATGGAAAGTTGTTATGTTTCAAAAAAACATTCCCCCATCTCCAACCACGCAACATCACCTCGATTTTCACACGAAAGTGTTTGAAATCTCTCTTTACTTAAATGAATTATTAACACGATTCATGTGAATTTATTGTTGGGCATCTTGAGGGTCAAAAGAAAATTTAACAACTTTCCTGCTTTCCCCTCTCTTTTTTGCACTATCTTCTCTGCACCCTGTTTATAGTGCTTCTCTGAAAATTATCCCTCATTATAATCTATCAAGTTCAAATTGACTTGAAGCCTTTTTAATTTTGGTAAACATGCACTTCCATACAGAATTGGACTAGTAAATTTGATATCTTTTAACAAAAGTTATTTTTTTTAATTCATTTTGAGACCACAATATGTGAAACAAAGGTAAATCGACTAAGTCAAAGTAGGTTATACAACACATTAAGGAATGCCTAAAGGGAGTAGAAAATCCTAAACTAGAGCTCTGTAGTGTCAACATAACTCTCATCTATGACACTACCTTTAAAACCCAGATGGCATGTATGATAAAGTGGGACGAAGTTTATAATATCTTTGAAAATAGAAGATGGTTAAATTTTGAAACTTCAAGTTGTTAGTGTCGGTCTTGTCAGTCCACCGTAAGAGATCAAAACTCTTTCTGCATCTCATTCTTAGGTGTCTCACTCCATTCACTTAGCTAAATTCCACTAGAGGCATGCCATAATCTGACGGAAGGGTCTTGTCAGTTCATTCCCCTCATGTCTTGTACCTGTTCGCTTAGGTCTTTTCATCAAAGTTATTAAAATCCATGACAATCAATGTTTGATCTTTTAATGGACAAGACTCGTTTCAATCATTAGGTCTAGGGTTCACAAATTGTTGTTCTCAAAGTGCTTTAATAATACTTGCAGGCGAGAGGAAGGTTCAATAATTCCCTCAAATGATGTTTCTGAGCAACAAACGATGAATTTTGGAAAACTAAGAGAGGTTTTTGGCAAAAATAGGCCAAGGAAGAAAAAACTACTTCACTTTTTACATAGGTGTCATGGTTTTATAGAAATGTCAAAAATTCAATTGCCTCAGGAGGATTGATGCACCTCTAAAGTGACCTTAGAAAAATCATGTTTTCTCCTAGCTTGGTTAGCCAAATGACTTTCTTGATGAGTAAAATAATAACTAGACGCAACGATATTTCCAATGAGCTATCATGAGCTCAATTTGGAGTTGAGGAACACCTTTAAACATTGACGGCAACAGCACTCTGCCTTGAGGCAGCCTCATTTGGCACATTTTGACCAGTCTTGGGAGATTTGCTTTTTGACAGGGAAAATGAACTCGAAATTGAAACATTGTGGTTGGGTTATAAAGTAGACTCAAAGAATTTTCCAACGAGCTATCATGCACCCAATTTGGACATCAGGAACGCCTCCAACAAGCTCCTGTAAAAAGGAACAGCGCACCGAGGGAGCGTGGCGCACTCGGAGAAATTTTCCAGTGTAAATTTACACTGGCGCGACGCACATGGGAGGCACGGTGCACTGGGCTAAAAGGCCTCAAATTCATTGTAATCTTCCTCCAAATTGCAAATTATTCATTCCACAAGTAGGTAAAGCCTCCATTTTTGTGTTTCATCCAAGTTTGTGTTAGGGTATGGTGGTTTATGGATGCTAATGATTGAAACAAAAATTCAAACCCTTTCATTTTGAGTTTCTCACATGTGAACTGCTGCCTAGGGTTTCAAAACTTGTTCGCCACCAAGGTTAATCTTTTCAATTATTTCTCTTGTCCTTAATTCCTTTTGTTCCTTAACTCCATTGTTCTCCATCCCCTAAAGTTACTAAACCCCTATCCTAAATTCCCTTTCCCAAAACTTTCAAAGGTGAAAACCTAAACCCTATCCCACACATAAAACCCCTCGAAACCTTCCTATATTTCCCAAACAAATCCCTCCCAATAGTCCCTAATCCCTCACTATTTTTCCCTCCCCTTACTGTCCCTCATGTCATTATTTTCTCTTGGTGAAAAAAGTCAAGCACATCATCAAAGGCATTACAAGATAGTGTGACATATCAATACCTATTTGTCCAAGACAGTTTGTCCACCAATAGACATGACATCTGATCCATCATATGATCATGAAGAAGAGACACACATTGATTCGTCAACAAAGGTACATGCACCCAGGAGGCCTCATAGAGGTGGCAAAACATCCGTGAAGACCAGCAGGCTGCCCAATGAAGCGTAAATGAGAAGACACCCATTCAGCAGGAGATAGAGGCTGATCGAGAGAATTGGCTCAAGAGGAGCAAAATCCACTTAGAGGAGCTGTTGGCGAAAGAAAACAAGGACAAGTACATGCTCAGGGACATGAAAAACCATTATTGGACACACAATCGTGTTTGCAAGGCACGAATAAGGAGTTTAAAGGAAAAACTAAAGAAGGAAATAAGGAAGCAAAAGAGGCAAAGGGAGCATGATCATCTTCAGATATTGGCCGAAGCCTCTTTAGCTCAACATGACACTTGATGGAGAAGCTCCACCCCAAATTTCAAGAAATTTGGGGCATTTTTTGGCATTTTAACAAATTTTGGTACAAAAAACAGGGTTTTTCTCACTCAGTGGCGCGACGCTTATAATAGGGAGATCCAAATCACGAAAGGTTTATATTTTTGCATTCGGCATGAAACAATCACAACTGTTGGTGCATGGCCAAGAATTTTGGGCAAGGTTTGAGTCCCCAGGAGGTCAAAAACACTCAAAAAATGACCTCTCTGCCCCTATTTTGACACACATGAAGCAGTCTTGGGAGATTGATGTTTTGGAGTGGCAAATGAGCACCAAATGCAGAAATTCCACTTGGGTTGGAAAGTAGACAAACATGGATTTCAAACAAGCACACTTGGGCACAATTTGGACTTCAGAAAGTACCTCAAAATTACCTCCAAAGAGGCACGATGCATACAGTTTTGGGCACGACGCATAGAGACCTAAAGGCCAAAATCACCTCCGTTCCGCGAAATTTCGATTTGCGATTTTCTCCAAGTGGGCCCGCTCATTTAAGCTACATTTTTCTCAGCATCTAAGGAAAAGTTTACAAATTATTTTCATTAAAGGTTGGCTTCTATCCAAGTGGCATAAGGAAGGTGAGCAGTCACCTAAAACTCTACGCTACAGTTTGTCATTTTTGTAACGCTGCACCTGTCACTAATGGTTGGCTTTCCATTTCCAGTTTGTAATGATTTGAAAAACTCCCCAACTTTGGGTCGTTCCATTTCCCAATGGAAAATTCTATTTATTGTATGTAAAACCATTTGTAAAGGGTTGGTTGGAATTTGTGGGAGCAGTGTGGGAGAGAAAACTCAGCGTTGCACTGCACATTTTGTCCAGGGAATTAATCAAATGATGTAGCTCTGATTCATGAGATTCATGTGGTATGATGTTTAGTAGATGTTTCTTCTTTCTGTTTCATATGTGTATTTGTTATGTTTTATACAGTCCATTCATAACCATTTCCAGTTGAATGCCTTAAAGTAAGAAAGGCAGACTCCAGTGCATTACTCTGCCTTGGTAAGGTATTCATGCTGTGTGTTTATTATTCTATTTGAAAAGGATTCATTTGCTATGCCATTTTCAACCTCTTAATAGTCTTTCCATTCCATATTACTTCAATCTTACTGCTAAACGTCCTGCCTATCTTGCCTCATGAAATATTTTGTGTCCTTGATTTAATTTCCCAGCTCAGGTGTTCCTTTGGTCTCTTACAGCCCATAAAATTCAGTCATTCAAAAATCGCCTTTTCCACATCTATTTACTAGCCTAAAATTAGTATTCATTTTAAGTCATCTCGGACCATATTGTTTATTATTCACTAAGCATGACTCAGAGAGAGCCCTCTACTGTTCTGGTAGGGCTAGATACCAGACTGAGCGCGGTTTGTGGTTACCCTAAATTTTTCCTTCCTTCAGCCTAAGGAAGATTTAGGCGCTAACATAGTGGCGACTCCGTTAGGGAAAAAATGGTTTGTTTGTATATTGTCTCGCCCCAGGACATATCTCAAGTTCAGATCTGATGGTTGATGGTGGACAATGATCAGACAGAAGATAGCTGAAATCATTCACCTAATGACTCCATTTGCTGAAGAACATAGCAATCGGTGCTTCATGGTGACTCCACTGGAGGACTAACTCTTTCTCTGAGAAAATGGAAGGATATTACACAAAGTTCGAGTATCCAAAGTGGAATGGTATTCAGGACCTACTATGCTTTCTTTTGAATTATTTATTTGTTGTTCTTGAAGCTGTCCTGAAAGTTTTTCAGAACTTTTTGTATGATAAAGGTAATCAAAATATTCAATTGACCCCTTCAAAAAGCGTAAATACTAAGTTTCCCTTTGATCTTGGCCTCCTTACTTTTCCTACATCTTATGATATTTCTTTGCAAAGTGATGAGCCTAAAGAAAACAAAACTAATTCCATAGCTCCTGTATAGGTATAAACCTCTTGTTTTACCTTCTGTTCTTCGTGCTTTCCCCAAAAACTATGATCTATACTTGCCA
Organism: Pinus taeda; assembly: GCA_000404065.3. Taxonomy (NCBI): domain Eukaryota; kingdom Viridiplantae; phylum Streptophyta; class Pinopsida; order Pinales; family Pinaceae; genus Pinus; species Pinus taeda. Next base: position 38,190 of record APFE030954712.1, read on the forward strand.
AGATTTGATGGTAAAAGTAAGGATGTCAATGCTGAGAGACATGTGCAGAATGTTGAGACTTTTCTAGACCTTGTTGAAATTGTTGAAGAAGATGTCAGTATAAGGCTTTTTTCTCTTTCTTTGCAAGGAAAAGTTAAGAGTTGGTTCAAAGCCAAGGGCCTGATGCGAGTATCACAGATTTACAATAGTTCATAAAAGTTTTTCTTGACAGGTGGAGGATCGGACATAATCTTTTCCTTATCGTAGAAGATTATAATTAGCTGAAAAGACTACCAGGGGAGACAGTACAACAATTTTCAGCCATATTTAATCAAGTTTATTATTCAATACCGGTTGATATAAGATCCCCTCCTGGATCTACTCTCTTGCACTACCCGGGTGCCTTTGATCTAGAAATGGAGTTTTAGCTGAGAGAAAAGAATGTCGCAACACTTGAAGAGATGCAAAACTATGCAATAAATGTAGAGGCTCATTTGCTGATCAGAAGGGCAAGGTTGAAAGAAGAAGAGATGAAAAACGTGGATCCAAAGGAAACTACACCTTCAGAGGAAAAGCTTGACATTTTGGTGAGTGCAGTAGAAGAGATGGCGAGGAAAATGACTGCAAAAGATGAAAATGACGTTCATGAACAAGTGGCTGATCCAAAACATTTTGTTTCTTGTAGGATTGTTTTATAAATCATCTTGGAGAAGAAATACCTGTTGATATGACATGTATGCTTGATGACGTGTTTTATATTGATGATATGCCTCAGTTTGATTAGTATGATGATGATGATTATGCTCTCCAAATAGAAGCTAATCTTGCAGACAAATCAACAACTAGTTTGTGGGATGAGGAAGTTAACTTACAGCAGCTCGAGTACAGTGATCAACCGATGCATATCAGCAATGGAAATGATGAGGAAAGTGCAACAGATTTTGAAGTAAGTGAAGGATCTTTGCCTTTGTGCTTTGATTCATGTCATTTCATCAGAGATAATTTCCATGCAATCAGACATAAGCTATCGATAAATCTTGATTTGGATCCTCTTGAGGGCGATGAAAACTTTGTTCCAGACTTCTTATATTCAGAGTTCCAGCCCCCAAATGCCATTAATAGTCAGGTTGCACATGAAGACATAGAAGCTGGCATATATGATCAAACGATACAAGAAGATTCCTTACCTTTCTGTTTTGAATCATTTCAGTTTTTGCGGGGTAAATTGCATAGTAAATCTTCAAATGAAAAGCTTGTAGGAAATCAATAATCTCTCAGTTTTAATGTTGAGGATGAGACAGATGGCGAAATTTTTGAGGAGGTCGTTAATAAGAAATCTTCCCCTAAAATGATTGATGAAATCATTTTGGATACAGAACCAGATTTGCAGCCACCAAACACAATTCAAGGTCAGATTACAGATGAAGGTGAAGCAGCCGAAATACATGATTTAATGATGCAAGACGATTCTGTACCCCTTTATTACAAAGCATTTCAGCTTATAAGGCAGAATCTTCGTAATATCTCTAAATAAAAAGATGAACAACCAATAGGATGTCATACAGTTTCAGTAGATACATCACAGTAGTCTCCTCAAGTTTTTGATGATCCTTTTGCTCATGTCTTAGATTTTGTTTGTTGTAAAAATTCTTCTTCATCAGCTAACCATGTGACAAAAGAGAATGTTGATAATCATTTGTTTCAAGTGTCACCTTCATGGTCTTGTTTAATAGATTGTTCATTTCATAGCCCATACCAAAGTTTGCAGTCATATGAGGAGATTGATAAGGGAGGCTTTGGTTCTGTTTGGAATCAACAATAGAGTTTGGTTCTTCATGAAATTCAGGATCCTTTCGACCGCTTGCTGCAATCATCAGAGAAAGACAGTGCATATGTGAGGAAAAGTTTAAGATCAAGCTATGAAGATTACTTGGACTAGAGTAGTAATGTGTTAATGGAAATCAATGGCGATGCTTATGAAGATCCTTTTGCAGTATTCTTGAAGTCATCCAGCCAATTCATGCTTTGCAAGTTTGTCAGCAGTGAACTTGATTCCAAGTTTCCATGGGAGTTGCCTTTCAATTCTTCCCTTTTCCTATGCATTAGAAAGCATTTGGGAAGAAATTAAATATCAGCCATAATGCTTACCTGGTTTCATTGGCTATTCCATCTCACTTGACCAGGTGGTGGAAAGAGTAATTAGGGTAGGTTTGCTGAATAGGATCAAATATGAGCATCTTTCCAGTTTGTTAGTTAGGATTTAGTCATGTCTAGTTTTATTATGGTTTTCATTTTGAGTCTTCAGTCAGAGTCCATCTGCATAATGTCAGTTTCCGTGTTTTGACTCCATAGCCCAATGGACGAAGGCACTGTCTGCTCTCCCAAAGATCTGCAGTTCTTGGCACCTCCAAAGAGCTGGAGCTACCATCCCTATTGGAGCCAATGTTAGAGTCGGTCTTGTCAGTCCTCTATCAGAGATCAAAACTCTTTTTGCAGCTCATTTTTAGGTGTCTCGCTCCATTCACTCAGATGCATTCCGCTAGAGGCATGCCATTATCTGACGGAAGGGTCTTGTCAATTCATTCCCCTCATGTATTGTACCTGCTGGCTTAGGTATTTTCATCAAAGTTATTAAAATCCATGACAGTCAATGTTTGATATTTTAATGGACAAGACTCATTTCAGTCATTAGGTCTAGGGTTCACAAATTGTTGTTCTCAAAGTGCTTCAATTATACTTACAAGCGAGAGGAAGGTTCAATAATTCACTCAAATGATGTTTTTGAGCAAGGAAAGATGAATTTTGGAAAACTCGGAGAGGTTTTTGTCCATAATAGGCCAAGGAGGAAAAACCTCCTTCACTTTTTACACAGGTGTCTTGGTTTTATAGAATTTTCAAAAATACAATTGCCTCGGGAGGATTGATGCACCTCTAAATCGACCTTGGGAAAATCAAGTTTTCTCCTAGCTTGGTTAGTAAAATGACTTGCTTGATGAGTTAAAGGATAACTAGACATAAATATTTTTCCAATGAGCTATCATGAGGTCAATTTGGAGTTGAGGAGCACCTTTAAAATTTGACTACAATAGCCTCTGCCTTGAGGCAGCCTCATTTGGTACATTTTGACCAGTCTTGGATGATTTGATTGTTGACAGGGAAAATAAACTTCAAATTCAAAAATTCTAGTCAAGTTGGAAATTCGACTCAAAGAACTTTCCAATGACCTTTCTTACACCCAATTTGGACACCAGGAAGGCCTCCAAAAGGCTCTTGAAAAAAGGCGTGGTGCACAGAGGGAGCGCGGCGCACTCGGAGAAATTTTCCCGTGTAAATTTACACTGGGGCGGCGCACATAGGAGGTGCAACGCACTGGGATAAAAGGCCTCAATTTCATTGAAATCTTCCTCCAAATTGCAAATTATTCATTCCACAAGTAGGTAAAGCCTCAATTTTTGTGTTTCATCCAATTTTGTGCTAGGGTATGGTGGTTTATGGATGCTAATGATTGAAACAAAAATTCAAACCCTTTCATTTTGAGTTTCTCACATGTGAACTGCTGCCTAGGGTTTCAAAACTTGTTCGCTACCAAGGTTACTCTTTTCAATTATTTCTCTTGTCCTTAATACCTTTTGTTCCTTAACTCCATTGTCCCCCATCCCCTAAAGTTACTAAACCCCTATCCTAAATTCCCTTTCCCAAAATTTTCAAAGGTGAAACCCTAAACCCTATCCCACACATAAAACCCCTTAAAACCTTCCTATATTTCCCAAACAAATCCCTCCCAATAGTCCCTAATCCCTCACTATTTTTGCCTCTCCTTACTGTCCCTCATGTCATTATTTTCTCTTGGTTGCAAAGGTCAAGCACATCATCAAAGGCATTACAAGATAGTTTGACATATCAACACCTATTTGTGCAAGACAGTTTGTCCACTAGTAGACATGACATCTGATCCATCATATGATCATGAAGAAGAGACACACAGTGATTCGCCAACAAAGGTACATGCACACAGGAGGCCTCATAGAGATGGCAAAACATCCGTGAAGACCAGCAGGCTGCCCAACGAAGCTTAAATGAGAAGACACCCATTCAACAGGAGATAGAGACTGATCGAGAGAATTGGCTCGAGAGGATCAACATCCACTTAGAGGAGTTGTTGGCGAAGTAAGCACGGACAAGTACATTCTCAGGCACATGAAAAACCATTATTGGACACGCAATCATGTTTGCAAGGCACGAATAAGGAATTTAAAGGCAAAACTAAAGAAGGAAATAAGGAATCAAAAGAGGCAAAGGGAGAATGATCATCTTCATATATTGGCCAAAGCCTCTTTATCTCAGCATGACACTTGATGGAGAAGCTCCACCCCAAATTTCAAGAAATCTGGGGCATTTTTGCCATTTTGACAATTTTTGGTACAAAAAACAGGGTTTTTCTCCCTGTGCGTCGCGCCACTGGTGCGGCGCTTATAATAGGGAGCCCCAAATCATGATAGGTTCATATTTTTGGATTCGGCATGAAAAATCATGACTTCTAGTGCATGGCCAAGAAGTTTGGGCAAGGTTTGAGTCCCCAGGAGGTCACAAACACTCAAAAAATGACCTCTCTGCGCCTATTTTGACACACAACAAGCAATCTTGGGATATTGAAGTTTGGGAGGGGCAAATGAGGACCAAATTCAGAAATTCTACTTGGGTTGGAAAGTATACAGACAGGGATTTCTAACAAGCACACTTGGGCACAATTTGGACTTCAGAAGGTACCTCAAAACTGACTCCAAAGTGGTGCGATGCATTCAGTTTTGGGCGCAGCGCACAGAGACCCAAAGGCCCAAATCACTTCCGCTCTACGAAATTTTGATTCGCGATTTTCTCCAAGTGGGCCTACTCATTTACACTAAATTTTTCCCATCACCTAAGGCAAATTTTAAAAAGTATTTTCATTAAAGGTTGGCTTCTATCCAAGTGGCAAAACGAAGGCGAGCAGTCACCCAAAAAATCTAGGATACAGTTTGTCATTTTTGTAACGATGCACCTGTCACTAATGGTTGGCTTTCCATTTCCACTATGTAATTATTTGAAAAACTCCCCAAATTTGGGTCGTTCCATTTCCTAATGGAAAAGTCTATTTATTGTATGTAAAACCATTTGCAAAGGGTTGGTTGGAATTTCTGGGAGCAGTGTGGGAGAGAAAACTCAGCTCTGCATTGCACATTTTGGCCAGGGAATTAATAAAATGATGTAGCTCTGATTCATGAGATTCATGTGGTATGATGTTTAGAAGATGTTTCTTGTTTCTGTTTCATATGTGTATTTTTTATCTTTTATACAGTCCATTCATAACCATTTCCAGTTGAATGCTTTAAAGTAAGAAAGGCGGAATCCAGTTTACTGCTCTGCCTCGGTAAGGTATTCATGCTGTGTGTTTATTCTTCTGTTTGAAAAGGATTCATTTGCTATTCCCTTTTCAACCTCTTAACATTATTTCCATTCCATATTACTTCAATCTTACTGCTAAACCTCCTGCCTATCTTGCCTCACAAAATATTATGTGTCCTTGATTTAATTTCCCAACTCAGGTGTTCCTTTGGTCCCTTATAGCCCAGAACATTCAGTCATTCAAAATACCTTTTCCACATCTATTTACTAGCCTAAAATTAGTATTAATTTTAAGTCATCTCAGACCATATTGTTTATTATTCACTAAGTGTGACTCGGAGAGAGCCCTCTCCTGTTCTAGTAGGGCTAGCTACTAGACTGAGCATGGTTTGTGGTTACCTTGAATTTTTCCTTCCTTCAGCCTAAGGCAGATTTAGGCGCTAACACAAGTGAGGAGAAAAGAAATCAGTTTGAAAAAATTAGAGGTACAAAACTCCACAAAGATTTTGCTAGAGTGAGTTTTTTTCCTTAAAATGACATGGTTTCATGGGCCATGCAACATCTATATTTTCCTACTAGCAAGTACTTTCAAAAACTTACAAGCTTAGTCCTCCCAAAGTTTCCTTGAACACCTAGTTTCTCGATAACTTCAACAACACAATATCCAGGAAGTGTGAAGGAAATTATTAAAAAGTTGTCAAACATTGGTTACGAGAAGCTAGAAAAAGCTACAAACTTAAGGGATTGAAAGAATATTTGCTAGTTATCCTAGCAAGACACATTAGGTTCCTCACCAAAATATTTTCATGTCTATATGGAGAGAAATACCCTAAGCATTGGAAAGTACAATGGATGGCTTTAATATACAACCTATTCAATGATTCAAAGCATTTCAATTGCGCCAAAATTATTTCTCAAAATTTAACAAATTCGCTTATGTTTTCCATTTTATCTCTTCCACGATATGATCAACCATTTTTCATGTTAGCCTATATTATCAACATTATCATTACTTCTATTCTGTTTCCTCTCATGATATGGGATTACCCAGTTGATCAACAATTGCCTATTCAGAATTATGCCCCTTTTTGTGCAACAGTAATTTCAAATTCCATTTTTATGACATTTATAATTATGTGATGAACCCTTTCCATCATATTATGTTTTGAGAAAACCCTCCTAGGGTTAGCAAATCCCTTAAAAAGGCCTTATAATAAATAGGAAATAGGTTCGTCAAATAATTATTCTCATATATCAAATTCTACGGAAGTGAAGTTGGCCCTCACCTTCTTCCTAGATATACACCAGAGAGGATCAAATTTAGTGAGGTAGCAAATCAAACTTCCTTAATTAGTCAATCTCAGAAATTGAGAAAACTTCAAGAGAAAATATGGAAAAACTTCCAAATTAAATTTGCAAAATTTTGCCTCAAGGACTGGGGACATGCATTTAAGGAGGCTAAAGAACTCAACCATGTTTTGTTTTATTCATTTCCCTTTCATGACTATGACGCTTAGGGAATCATCAATGACCATTATAGGGTTGTTAGTTACATCAAAACCTATTTTTATTTGGACTTATCCCTCTTTCAAAAAAGAGTGACCTCCCTAGACTTCAAAGAAACTTACTAAGAAACAACTTGCAACTTCTACCTTTCTCTAGATTATGGTTGACTAAAAAATATACTATGATAGAAGTCACTTACCATTTAAATGAAATGATTTATGAAGTCCCCTTCAAATATTTTGAACATTCATTCCTCGATGCTTTATAGGTCCTCCTCCATAATGTCATGAAAGAGATATGCATAGACAGAAATAAAGAAGAGATCAAAGAATCTAGCATATAATCATAAGGGATAAATGGACTAGTTAACCAATCATGTATCATAAATTGATCAATATGCAATCACAATCTATATAGGTGATCGAGGAATCCTACAAAATATATCAACAAAGATGTAATTAAGAAAGAAAAATTTCCTTTATATTAATAAAATAGTGAATATCCTTACAATCATGTAACCTTGATGTTGCAAGTCCCTTCCCACAATATCCAACCCTCTCCTTGAATGAATAACCTTCCAACCTTATTTCTATAGCATAAGCCTAATTCCAAAAATCCTCTTCAATCCTTAGGCCTGGGTTAGCTTTATAGACCAAGAGTAGAAAGTTTGGGATCAATTTTCCAAGGGATGAAATCCACTAACGGTGGGATAGGGATTCCAGAAAGAGAGGGAGTTGGCCCATGATGGGAGGGATCAGGAATGAATAGGAAACTATTTGAATCTTGTTTTTTGGGATAGATGCTACCAACAATGCTTCTAGACTTTATTTTTTTATTTTTACATGTGTTAATTCATGTTCATGAGTCAAAGTGTAAGATAGTTTGTACTTATGTGCAGATTCTAATGGCCTTCTCTGTGTATGTACAAAAACTGACTATGGAATTGCACATATAGCCAACTCCAGGGGTTCATACCATGGGATCGAGTGATTACACTTTCTTTGGAACAATTTTGATTCTAACTTTGTAGGAAATGCTTTGGGATACCCTTGTGGATAGAAAAAGATCCAAACCAATGGTCATTTCCCTAATGCAACAAAATGATGTGTAAAATATTGCACCCTAAAGTGCAAAGTCAGAAGAGATATTTGATGAATGAAGTGATTTATCATGCCAAGTTTTGGGTTAGAGACTAGAGTTGGAGACCTAAAACAATCAATCAAATGTTACAATGAAATATATAGTATCATCGCTGAGGTAGGAATTCCATACTCATAACAGAAATGTCTCAAGGAACAATACATAAATACATCTGATCCATGTCAATAGATGACATAGTGTGGTGTAGCCATCAATGGATCTAAATTTATAATCATGAATATTGAATAACTCCATGCAGCCTCGATGGATGAAACTAGATCTAGTGTCTTGATCTCTAGCTCTCGATCTGTAGTATTAATCTAGCCATGCGAGTGAATGTCTCGTGGTTGAACATGGTATAAACCACATGATTACCGCTCAATGATGTGAACCATTAAAAACTGTGAGAGAAACCACCAATAATGTCAATGGCTCTCAAGGTACTTCCAGTAGAATCTATGAAGTGTGAATAGATGTGCTAATGTCAAACACTCATAGAATCATTCAATCAAAGGTGAATGATGAGACCATATCATGAAAGGTGAGAAACTTTCCATTAAGACATGTAGGATTGAAGGTACTGAAGGTTTCTAGATCAAATTCCTAGATAATGAGATAAAGTCGATAGGAAGCAACCCATTGCAGGAGGGCCCATGAAACGAAACTCATGTCAAGTTTTGAAGAATGCTAGTTTTGAGTAATCCAGGGTTTACTTAGGGATTTTCGATATAAATAAACGCTACCATTAACAAAGTAATTTCACCGAGGTTGGAATTTTGTTGAACATATCAAGAGACACAACATGATGACTTGGAAACATTTGACTAAAAAAAATAAAACCCCAATACCAGCTGAAGACTCTCAATCAAGTATGGTCAATTAGGAGACAAATGGATTTCTCAACCAGGACACAAGAAGTGATGGAGTGTCATGTTCAAGAGTGACATACTGCCTTTTACACATACAAAACAAAGATTCTTTCTCACTTTTCCCCCACCATTACTGGCAAGTAGCTCTTTATTTTTTACAAGCTTGAGGAGGATAACATATGCTTGTCCTATAAGCTCATCCTTCAGATGAGTCCTTCAAAATATTTTTAACGAACCCAAAAAAGGAGTGGTTCGGTCTCATCTTGCTTAATGAGTCCTACATTGTTTGTATTTTATGAGTCCAGTGAAGGGGTAACTTGATGTTGTTTTCATATTTATAGAGTTTGAAAAGACATGAAAAGAAAACTCACTCAGTTCTTTCATCATGAATTTTAGTGAGCCCCAAGAAAGTGAAGCTCAATGTTTTTTAGTTTTAGGGAGTTGGGAAAAAAACATAAGTAAACTCCATAGTGTCCTTTTTCATAAATTTAGTCTCTCAAGCTTGTAAAAGGGTAAAATAACATAGGATAGAAATCTATTGACCATGATTAATCAATGTATACCTTTTTCGTAAATAGTCTAGTTCATTCCATAAAATGGGTAAACTTATACTGAATAGATGGCTGTTCATTTACTTTTACGAGTTCAAAAAATCAAGTACTTGGTGATATTTCCATTTTTAAGGAGTCTAAAAAGGGTGTAAAGAGAACGCCACGGTTCTCTTTTTTTCTAAGTTTTAACGAGTTCAAAAAAGTGATAAAAATATACTCAACACCAAAATGATTTGTTTCTTGTAAATAACCTATATCTCGCACACTTAACCTCGAAATCATTATCTCTGCTAAAAAATAAAGTGAAAGAACATAATAAATCTGGATTTTAAAGGTTAATAGATAGAAAATAATATTTAAATAGGCCTAAACAACTTATAAAAATCCAAAAAGTAAAAAAGATTTTATCAATTGTGTTTTCCACCTTTTGAGAGTGATAGAGGTCATTTTCACCAAAAAATTCAGAGGTGGATTTTGGGCAAATTGTTGGGAAAATTTGCGATCCGTCTTTTTCAGGTAGATTATCTCTCCAAGATATTCGTTTTTATGTATTTTATTTAGAATTTCATTATAGTTATGGATTTTTTAGGGAGGATTTTCAAAATTAAATCCGCCCTCGATGTGTGTAGGTCACCCTTATCGAGCCAATGCACATCGACCAATATTTTAACAAAATAAAATGTGATGTGTACCATTTCTAACAATATATTCATGCACATTCACATTGTCTAGCAAAACTGGTTGGCCACAATGTTGAGGGCACAAAAATTAATATGAAAATCACATATATTTCTTGCTAATTTTTTTGATGATCATCAGAACGACACATAGTATCTAAACCAGACCTCAGTTCTTCTTCTATTTGTAAAGAAGAGCCTAGTCCCTCTATAAATTGGAAACTACCTCTGGTATCTCCTTCTGATGTATATAAAGGAATTTCTCCTTTTCATTTGAAAGCCCTTAGTCAAATAAAAATTAAAGAAAAATCCATCAAAACTGAGTTAAATCTTAATGTCATGATGACAATCCCTCTTCTCGAGCCCTGCCATATTCAAGCCGCTCTTAATGCTGGTGACCAATATGTCCATCTGGGGATTGTGAGAGTAGCCCTCAATGCTCTCCACAGAAAAGGCCAACAAGCATTTGTATTTTCGGCCTTATTTGATAATCGATGGACAGTTTTTACAAAAGCACTTATTGGTGGAATTGAGACCAGTTTGTCTATTAGTCTGGTCCAGTATGATGTTTTCCCTAATTTTTCAGTTGCGCTTGATGACCCTCATATTCTCAAATGTCTTACCTTAGGTGTACAAACTAAAGATTACTAAGAATTCCAGTCAAAAGCCAAAAATTCGACAATTTTTTATTTTACTTGTGTCTGTTTCTACAACACAACCATTCCAGCTGTTTTGCATTCTCCTGACAAAGACTCTGGAACTATTACCCTGATCCAATATGACTCAGCCTACAACCCAGTGGCCCTAGTCTTTGTTTCCAGAATAGACCTTTCTCCTCGTGATGATTGGGTAACCAACTGGTCAAGACCTGCTTGTAGACCGATTGTAGCAGCTCAATCCATTATCACTGAGATAGATGGCCAAGTCATTACATGTTTTCCCAGAGATTAGTTAGCTTAGCATGGTGGACCCTCTGTCAAAAAAATTCCTACTTCTGTTACTACCAATCAATTACATCCTGTATAGTCACAACCACCGCAACAAATTGTAATTGATCTAGTAGTTTTTGAGTCATTGAAGAAGCTATTTACACAGCCAAGCCCAAATCCAATATCTAGTTCTGTCTGTGACCATCCTCACTACTCCAAGACTTTCTGTCAGTTTTCTTCAGATCCTCCTACACCTCATGGAGAATCTTCCAGCAATCACCGTGTAAATATGATTAGATTTGTACCTTCCTCTTATGAATCTTTTGATCAGAGTTATAAACAAGTCTCATTTTTCAATGCGCATGAAGGAATTCTTGTTGATTTTGTCACCTCGACTCCATCCCGTGGTCTTGGTTTTGCTAATCCTTCTGCAATTCCTAATTATCAAAGAAATCCAATAGACAAGATTCCTATATCTATTGAAATTCCCTCTGATAAAGAAATAATTGCTTTTCTAAAGATTTTTAAGGGAATAGGACCTTATGATCCAGAAGATGTCTGGAAAAAGAAGATGTTCAACTAGGACATTTATACACATGAGAAAGTGCACTTGTACATGCAAGAGCTCCTCCTTTCAGAAAAGCCACATAGAAAAGAGTTCAATCAACAGAATGATTCTACCTGGAAAGCCTAGATGAAAGCCCAAAACTAATGGATATCATTCTATTAGTGGTACTACCCTTCTGTAAACCAAATAGAAGAATCCTTGATTAAACAATTTAAACGTGAAGAAAAGCAAAAGTGGATCAAGGAGCTTGAGCAGTTTATAGAAGAAAAAATGGAGAAAAATTGTGTCGTTATTCCTCCACCTTTGCAAGCCCTGGTATTCTCTCCAAAAATTCAAAATATGCTATCCAAGCCTAATGTACCAAAACCATTGATAGTAGTCAGAATAAAAGGAGAATAACTGATTAGAAATGTATGCTCACAGTTCCATGTAAATATGATCAAATCAAGAACTCCACAGAAGCATAAATGGGAACTTCTAGATCGTTATGTCCTAGAAACTAAAACGAGGTTTCCGCCTTGGAAAAAATTTGTTATTCAGAAACAAGATGGGAAAATGTACAAACTTCTTCCTTCTCATCCTGATGATCCATCTCTTTCTGCCAAAGAATCTGTTGCAGCCACCAACTGGACAAATCTAGCATTATCTAGCTTGGAAAAATTTCTCAAAAATAAATTTGATTCAGTAGAAACCGCCTGTTTAGAAATAAAACTCATGCTTGGCAGGATTCTACAAAAAAGGACTACAAAACTGTCTGTTTGAATGATAGTGTAAATACTTTAGCTGAAAATGATCAAACGATTCCTCAAAGTCTGGATAAATTATCTATACAGACAGACAACAAGATCCATGAAGCTGTAGTCACTCATGGAAAAGAACTTGTTAAGGTTAACACTAGCCTTGACATCATCAAAAAACAAGTATGGACTGTCTTAACAGGAGTAGAGTCATTGAAGAAAAATCCTAGTGCAAAGGCTTACAAATCAGCTACTCTATTCTCAGGCCCAAAACCTGCAATCCCATACTCTATAACACCATCAGTGGAAAGTCTGATAAAAGCTCCACGTGTAATAAACTTTATGCCGCCTACTTCCACTCATCCTTATTTTCTCTTTTCTAATCTTAGTTTCTTTGGTACATCTTCAAAGACACCAGAAAAATCCCCTAAAGAACAGGATACCATAGAATTCAAAGGAAGTGTTTCTAAATTTTTCTTTGGTCAATCGTCAGATAATAAGGATGATGTAGATACAATCCTTCATAAGATTGAATTAACTCCAGAACTTGAAGATCTTGGAGCTTGTATAGGAAAAGTTTCTACACAAGACAAAGAACAGTTTGGCATTAATGATTCTAAAGAAAAAATTGAAAATCAAATTAATGCTACTTCTTCCAGATCCAAGTCGAACACTACTTGGAATCTAGCTCGAGACCATAGAGATTTAATGAAGTCTGAATATCATAAATATTGGTCTGCAAATTCCACTTATTCGTGGAATATTGTTAACTGTATAGAATTAGAAATTATGTTAGGTTTGCATTCAATGTTGGTTTGTTACAGGACTTATCTTGCAGATGACATTGGTCCAGTAAATGCCACAAGAAGGATCATTGGAGGTTTTGAAGGCACTCTTGATGCCTGGTTGAAAGTTGAAACATTAAAAGAACCAAACCTTCTCCTTCTTGGGAACAGTCTGTGGTTCTAAATGAAGATGGAACTACCCATATGGACCCTGTTACTCACCTTCCTTTCAATAACATGATAGGACATCTTTTTTATGGTATTATTGTCAACTTCATTGGTTTCCCACAAATATTCAATGAAATCACTACTATCACACTGCTAGCCATGAAGTTGCATAATATGCAACATTTTGATGAATATTTTAATGCATTTCTCCATCGACTACATACTTTATCTACAGATTTAATCCTTGAGCCTAAATGGAGGGATATTTTTGTTGCTTCTCTTCCACAATAGGCTTCCTCAACAATTGTTAATAAACTTCCAGGTGCAGTTGGAGATTACAAATTTCGCGTCATCAGGAAAGCAATAAAAGCTATCATTGTAGAGCTTTGCTTTTAGATGAAAATTTCTCGTGCAGCAACCAACCCAAAGAAGCCACATGGATATCAACAACTCTACAAACAATGGCATCTTGGGAAAGTTGGCAATTCTAAGGGACGAAGGAGAAGGCACAAGCATTCACAGAAGAATTATCGGCCTTCCTAAAGCACACAAAGAAAACATTCCATGAAAAATCCATACAAATACATGGATATGTTTTCAAAGTGAAAAGATATAATATGCTAACACTGCAACAAAAAGGGACACATGGAAAATCACTGTCCTGATAAGAAAAAGGAATCTTCGAAGAAGAAGATAACCTATAAAAATAAGAAGGGAAATATCAATTTCTTTGATCTTCCCTAGTAGTTATGATGAATTGATATCCTATGATTCTGAATAAGAAGATAATTTTAATTTTTTACATTCTGATTATTCTTCATCATCTGAAGAAGAGATATGCAGAGATCCTTATTTCTTAGAATGTAAAGACTGCAATTGCAGTGATCCAGATGTTTGTAGTTGTAATGCAGCAAGAATGATGAAGACAAACAATGAAGAGACCAGCAGAAACCTCTTCACTCAGATGATGGTAGCAACTGATCCCCAGCTCAAAGATATGTACAAATCCTTATTGATGGATCATTTGAAGGAAGTACCCTTGAACTCCAAGAATCTCCGAAACAAAGGGTACGTTCCCCCTGCATCTTTGTTCTCAGTTGAAGGTTTGACTAGACAGTTCAGAAATGAAGATTTTGGCGAAGATTTGCCACAGACACTACCTAGCATCCACCAGGCAGTAAAAGAGCTGAGAAAAGTTGTAAAATAAAATAAGAGTTTGTGAATAGAAAATCACATAGATCTATCAATCAGATTAATGAATGCAAATGAAGCCTCTACATCAGAAAATCCTCTAGTATTAGGGAAGCTAAATAATTGGACACTTCATCAAAGTCCAATATCTGGATAGATAAACCGAACATCCAGTTCGGAAGAAGATGACGAATTAGTAAGAATGGGATTGGGTTGCAATATAGTTAACAAATATGTTATGTAGTGTGTAAAAATGAAAGTAAATATTGGAGCCGAATACGAATATTGGAAAGTATTGATGGATACTGGTTCTTGTCTAAACATTGTAAGTGATACAGTGGTCAACGGACACTTAATAAGACCAACTACCTGTCCTAGGGTGACAACATCCATCGGTGATATCATCACCAAAATAGAAGCTAAAATAGATGTATTTCTGACTGAAAACATTGGAGTACATCTTGTATGTCCAATAGTTCTAGGTATGGACTGTGCGATGTACCTTGGAACACCATTTTTTCATAATCTTGATAAGCATGGAGCTAAGCTTGAAGCTACTACTCATAGGTATGGATACTTTGTCACCTTAGATGATAAAGAAATATTCTTTCCATTTATAAACTCTAATTCTCCAAATAGGCTAAAAAGGATAGAAAGAATGGAAAGCCTATTAGCAAAAATGGAAATTAAGAAAGAAACTCTAAAAACAGAAGAGCTCCTAGATAACGAGAAATATGTCAAAGAAATAGCGGACATCGCTACTAAATTTAAAGAATGTTGTTTAGATGATCCAAATGCATTTTGGCATATTCACAAGCATGAAGTTTAACTTCCACTTAAAAAGGATTTTAGTGGCAAGCTCCGAAGATCAAAGGTAATAGCAATGAATCAAGAACAGTTAAAGATGTGCAAAGATGAAATCGGGGACCTTTTAAAGAAAGGATTGATAAGGAAAAGCAAGAATCACATTGCTTGCTTTGCTTTCTACATGAATAAGCATTTAGAAATAGCTAGAGGTAAACCCAGATTAGTTGTTAACTATAGGCCTCTAACCAACATTCTTGATTATGATGCCTATCCATTCCCAAAATCATCTATCATACTCGCCCAAATATGCAAATCCAAGATTTTTTCAAAATTTGATCTTAAGTCAAGCTTCTGGTAGGTTGGCATAAAAGAAGCAGATAAGTGGAAGATGGCGTTTTCAGTACTAGAGGGCCATTATGAATGAAACATCATGCCTTTTGGCCTGATAAACACACCCTTTGCCTTTTAGAGAATCATGGATGAAATGTTTGAAGGTATGGACAATTTTATGAAGAAATATATTGATGATCTGTTAATTCATTCTCATAACATTCTAGATCATATTAAACATCTGAATATTTTCTTGCAAAGAGTTAAAGAGATGGGAATCGTTTTGTCATAATCCAAAATGAAACTCTTCAAAACCATGACATACTTCCTGGGTTATAATATCCAGTATGGTTCATACAATGTCATTCAGAGAAGTTTAAACTTTGTAGATCATTTTCCAGATGAAATAACTGACAAAAATCAGTTGCAAAGATTTCTTCGGAGTTTAAATTACATTTCTAAATTCTTGAAACATTGTGCCCAAGAAAGAAAATTGTTGAATCAAAGACTCCAGAAAGTACCAATACCATGGAGTGATGATTCCACAAAAGCAGTCAGAAGAATAAAAGACAGAGTAAAAAATAGCCAGCCTTTGTCCCCCATTAGTGAAGAATGGGAAAAGATTATCATGACTGATGCAAGCCAAGCTTGTTAGGGTGTTGTTTTATGTCAAAAAAACCCAAAAGACAAAAAAGGTTTTGAAATTTGCCAGTATGCATCAGGGCTTTCGACAAAGAACCAGTTAAATTAGTCCATCTTAAAGAAAGAATTGCGAGCAGTCTGTCTTGGTATTGCAAAATTCAAAGACTTTGTCATTTATACAAAGCTCACTGTAAGGACAGATTGCCAGGCTTTAAAATGGGAAACACAGAAATGCGAGTTCGAAGATGCTGCCATGGTAAGATGGGTAATGCAGTTAAGTCAGTACATCATCGACATGGAATTCATACCAGGAGATACGAATAACTTTGCAGACATGCTGAGCAGAGAATTCTTATCAAAACAATCTATCCTTGCCTTAACATGTGATTTCATAAGAAGAGATGAAAATTCACTCCAAATAGAGACACCCACAGGATGGATCACCTATAATCTAGAAACTCCATTACTAGATCATGACATGGATTGGTTCCCTGTAAAGGAGATAAGGCATAGGATGGGAATTCCATATATTTGGAACGAGAGGATGTAGGATGAGATGAACCAAGAAGTCTTGGAAGCTCTGGATTATCTGGTGCATATAGGAATCATCGCTTTTATTTTGGATAGAAGTGAAGATGATTATGATCGTATACAATGTTTCCATATTGCGTTCAGAAAATTCAATAATCATCTCCACAGGAATGATTTTAATGAAGACCAACAAAGGGAAGCCTTCTATTTAGGTATGAACTTGTAGAATTATGCATCTAACTTGTTTTATTCTGTGCAGTTCACATTCATGTATGCAGGATGGATAGCAGAAGTGATGGAACATGAAGACCCAATACCAGAATGTTTTCATGACTGTTGGAAAATCTATGGATTATCTACTTTAATAAAGAAGCGTTATTCTCTCCATCTGTTAAATATCTACGGATTTAGTGAGCCATCTGCACATCAATCAGGAATATTGTACAAGTCCGTAGAAAATATTGCTGACATTGAAGATATTGATTTCTTGAATGGAGTAAGGAGGTGCGGTCACGTTTGATGGTTCATCATGAATCATTACAAAGAAAGAACAATCACTGCTAGTATCGACTATGAATATTTCCATGGATAAATAAATCCAGAGTCAAATCCTTTTGAAGGCATCTTCTTTCTTAAACCACCGGACAACCATCCATCAAAATTCTGGGAATATGAAAAAGAAGTGCAAGTCCAGTACTTTTCAAATCATCTGATTGAGAGATTCCGCTATGAGCATTATTCTCATCCTCAGATAAGACATTATGTACTATAAAGTGTTGTCTTTCCAACCGAAATTGGTGTTGGATGAGCTTTCGTGGGTTCACTCGTTCATGAACTTCCACTTTCTAAATTTTTAGTACAATAATGAAGCATTTAGAGATCACATGTCTTGATTATTTGCTTCCTTTTAGATTTTACTTTGGTCATAGTGATTTTGTCCCCATATGCCAGTTGGCTTTTCGTAAGGATAAGGGATGAGATAACAAGATTTGTCCACTCTTGCTTGAATCTAGTCTGAACATGCTTTAGATTTGATAAGATTAGTATCTTGCTTTTGGTAGATTAGTACTGACACTCACAGACAACTTGTGAGGTCCAAAAGTGAACTCATCATGGATGTTTTTCCCCTTCAGTTCTATAAAGATGATGGACTTTGAGGTGAGATGCATTCAGGGGTTTGAGGAGTTTTAGAGTCTAGAGGGAGAGTGTTTGAGAGTTTGTGTCAAGTGCCTCTCCTGCTCTACATCTGCAGATGTCCAATCTGATTTTCTTGCACCACGAGAAGGACTCAAGTCTTTAGGTGATTTGAGAGCCTGCGCATTAGTGCTTGACACTAGTGTGAACCTAAAGTGGCCAAATCATATAGAATTTGAAGTCTTAAGTTGAGGCTTTCTGGTCTCAGTCTGCTTGTATGCCAGGTAGCCTACAGATTTTTTATGCTTCGGCTAAGATATATCTGTTAAATGTTGCAGCAGTCAATCTGAAAAGGAAGAATAAGTTTGAGTCTGTTTGTATACATTTATGATATTAATAAAATCCCATTTCTTGCTATCTATTCCGCATTCAATGATACCTGTTTGAAGATCCTGTTCTTCTAATGATCTCTTATGCTTGTTAGCAAGGTTTTGAGGCACAGATATGGAGTGGGGAGAGCATGAACATGAAGAAGAATACAAAGGTTCTCTAAACCATCTAGAAACCATATAGGTGTTGACACACTGTGTGTTGTACAAGTTTTTCACCATTCCGGGCATGAAAGGCCAATTAGACTTGCTAGAATGGATGGTGGGAAAGTGGAATGATCAAGAAGAATGTTTCATAATTGGAGACCATAGAATTGTCATTAATGATGATGAAATTTACTTCTTGACAGGACTTCCATGTTATGGATTGGAAATCAATTTGTTTGGGAATAGAGGAGGTGGTGAAACCAATGCTACCTATCTAATACAACATTGTACTGATGGAGCTACTCTCAAATATGGGAGAATTGACATTAAGTCCATCTCATGACTTCCTTTGAAAGTTATCGGGTTCACTGTTACACGACTATGAACTAGTGCAACTCTGCATTTACTCACACAAGCTTAGATGTAAACCATCATAGAGTGCTTTCAACCTACTATATTCAAATGGAGCGAGGTTGTAGTTGCCAATCTCAAAGGGAAACTAACTAGAGTCAGAATAGTTAGACTACAAAAGAATGGGTACAATGCCTTCGTTATCTCATTTGATCTAGAGAGGATCCCTCTTCTCGCTCCATGGGTAGCTATAGAGAGAGGAGGACCTTAGGAGCGTCACATGCTAAAATGGGTCACACTTATGGAATTCCATGGAGGTGACCAAGCACCAACAATCAAATATACTCCTGACTTCTTTGATGGGTTGGGAAACCAAATCATTTTTATTTAGGATTTCCCCTACTTAGGGGTGTATTACACATGTGATACCGACATGCCATTGCCACTTGGGATGGATTTGGGAAACATAGGTAAAACTTCCCACTTTGGTGGATTTTTTAAATTTTAATTTTTTTTGTTACTTTTTCACATCCAAAACTAATTTTCTCAAATGATCATGCATATGTGACCCCAATGATCCAGGTGGATATTTGTGGCCAAACACCAATTCCACTTGGACACTTATCAATGTTTCATTTTAGTTTCTTTAATTATAGCATAACATACTATTTTTGGTAGCTTTTTGGGTCCTAAACTTTTGGAGCCATTTTGAGGGACTAAAAGACATTTTTAGGGTAAATGGAGAGATGAAAAAAATACCAAATCAATTTACTCATTTTTTTTTGGCATTTTCTTTAAGATCTTTGAAACAAAGTATTATGATAGCCAGATAGAGATTGTATACCAAAGTTATGACCCCTGGGAAGTTGATGTATCAATTTACACAAACAAGGACCATAGTTTTGGTGCTTCATCTCCTAGGGTAAGGTTTTTGGATGTTTAGGGTTTTCCATTGTTTCTCAATAATAAACAGGCCTTTGAGCCTCATTGTAACATAGTTCAAAGACATGTACCTGGTACATCTCTTCTCAGAGATAAGCTACCATCGGCCTTACTAGTTTATTTTTATTTCTATAGATAAGCATATTATCAGCTCTTTGATACTTTTGAAATGAAGTTTTATTTTTGTTGATCTCTGTGTATATGGCTATTTCTGTATTTTATTGCATTCTTCCATAAGTCCATATTAGTGATATTAGAATGGTCTAGACTTTCTCTATTTTTCTTCGCATGTCACCAACGAGATTAGGATATAAGGATTTAGGGCCCAATTTGGTTGAAACTTTGCAAGACCAGCCTTGCAAAACCCGAAGACCCCCCATGGAAAAAGAAAACAAAGACGAGGGGGAAGGATATCCTTTCAAAATATTTCTCGAAGAAACCCTCAAGTGATAGAGGAGAAAAATTATGGATAACTTTTTCTAGATCCTTCGAAGATTAGCCACAGACAATGCATATTCATCCAACAAGCACTTTGGATGAACCACTCCTTTTAACTTACAAGTTAACTTTGATATTCCCATATTTGAGGTCTAGATAGATTTAGACGTTGTAGATAAATGGGTAAATCTGTTGGAAAGATATTTTTCAATTCATTACTCTTCCATTCGAGAAATGATTAATTTTTCTCTTTGTAAAGTCACCCCACACATCAAGGACTAGTGCGAAACCTATTGTGAATGAAAGGACAAGAGAGAGTCCTCACTATTTTCAACTGCACCCACTTGGAATTCTTTCCAAGGTGCCATAAAGTAACAATATTGCCCTATCTAAGATGCCATCAAGTGGAAAACGCTTTGGTAGGGAAGGGAGCAAGATGTGTCCACTTTTACAAATGTTTTCCATACCCTTTGTTGTCACTCACCACTTTATCAGTCATCAGTTTCTTGAAAAGCCAAATAGCAGTGAGGTGATGGTAATTTTTATCTAGAAAAGTTATTAGAGCTTAATTGTACCATCTCCATTGCCTAGTGCTTGAAAATTTCTTTCCAATGGTATATGGAAGTCCAAAAATGGACTCTCAGAGCAGAAGTTAAATCCTTTTGAAGATTACCCTCGTAAAGTCGAGTAATTAAAGAAGAAAAAAAACAAAGGAGCAAGGAAAGGCACAGTCTTGTTGTCCTACATCCCTACAGTTCCGCAGTCACATAGTCCCACATCCTGCAAGTCCGAGGTCATACACTTAAGGTTATTGGTGGTTCGTAGTGTCGAACGTCGATATCACAACCCATAGTCTCGTAATATTATTGATCGGCAATTGGTGGGGTTCTGAACTTAAAAGAACCATAAAGCACTGGTCTTGTGATATAGCGTACATCGCGAGGGAGGCTAAAAAATCATTTACAAAGGAAAATCATGAAAATACTGAGCTTGGGTTGCCCCTTTTTCTCTTCTTCACATGGCATCGATGCATCAACATATCGGCAATGGGAAATATCGTACCCTATGATCCCGCATTATCGGTGATCACAGGAAAAGAGGTGGTACCTCACCAAACCTTGTGGGGTTATGATTTTAATATTTAACATACGGTTGTCGAGGAAGACCAAAATTATTTAGCAAAGGAAACCCATGAAAAAGCAAGGTCACGCAGGTCTTTTTCTCTCTCCTCCTGTGGACCACGTGGCAGCATATGATTGGTCCTCAAACCTTACATGGCAGCTAATATAATCAATGACGTGGTAGTACATAGGACATGTGGTAGTTTGGATGTTGATGTGACAGATGACATGTGTCACTCAATTTTATCATTTTCAGGGGTCCTATGGGGCTATTTCTTGGTGACACGTGTCACCACTCACAGGGTGACACCTCGCAATGATGATGTCGTCCCGCTGATTGACGATCATAGTTTCTTAGGGAGAAACTTAATGAAAAGTGCATTAAATATCAAGATGTGAGATTCCGAGTAACAAAGAAAAGTGACCCAAGATGCGATGTTTCATAGGTCATATTTAATAAATATTTCACATCCAGTATATCGTTCGATGCAGTGTAAGGGGCTATCAAAGGAATTTAAAGTTATAAAGGAAAAAGCCCCCAAGCAGCAGTTGAAATCCTGAGCACTCGAATGGCTACGCGCTTGGTTCAAGCCCCCGATCACATGAAGGAAGAGGCATAAAGGGGTTGAAATCATCAGGGATTAAAGGGCATTCAGGCTCTCCTATTTCATGGTGTTTTTGTTTTTAAAAGCCCACACTCAAAGGTCATCCTTATTACATCATAATACACGACACTAAGCTTTTCAAAGCTATGGTAGTGCCTAGAAAATTTTTAATGGGCAGATGGGCCTACAGTTAAAGACTTAAATGGAGCATTGTGCAACAATGGAGTAGTAAACGAGACTCGGGAAGATTAATGGCTCAACATGGATCCCCATCCCTCTACACAAAAGGACCACTTGGGAACACACCTTTCGCACTCCACTCCCTATTCCACTGAACATGTCATCTGCTTAGTAAAGGTAGAAGGGAAAAGAAACCAGCTCCACAATAGAAGGACACATGAAGACTAAGAATCAATTTGATTAGAAGCTTTCAAACGAACCGGAAAGGACCCCTTCCTCCATTATTTCTCTTGTTTATTTTTAATTTTATGTATTTTTCTATTTCCAAGAAGGAATTTGATCCCAGTTATAATCTTTAGGTATCAGAGCCTTACACTAGCTGAGACAACTAGTCTAGCAGATAGCTAGTATTCTAGCTTAGATTTTGGTATTGTAACTCAAACTCTCCATCTTTTCTTATAAATAGGGGGAAGTGATATTATACAAAGGTTCCAAAATTTCTCACCCACAAGGTCTGAGTTTTGTGATGCCATTTGGTTCTAATATGTTTATTCATGGGGGTTTCACTGATATCGTGCTGAATGTATGGATTAATTATTTGGTCCCTTTGAGATAAATGGTGTTTCCTTGTTTATTCCAAGCATGATTAATGTGTAGCATGTTCCTCTTAGTAATCTCATTTCATTTGTATTTTTTCTTCCGTTGAAATATTATAATGAATGCAGTTGGTTCCTCTTCAATCTATGTATTTATCTCAACTGCTCATAGAAGACAGTACCTGTGCTTATCATAGACCTATATGTGTTATTCACTAATGTTGCAGTACTTGTAAAATTACAGATTTACTTATGCATTTAATTAACTTGTAGGACTTGTATTAGTCTATATCTATATTAGCTTTTGGCAGAAAATGATACCCATGTCATGTTTTCTCTACTTCTATCATTTCACCAAAAAACCATGGTTTAGGATTCTATGTTGTTTACATCCCTATCCATTTAATTTCACTTTCTGTGGGAAAATTGTTGCCTAGGATTATGTGTGTTACAGCCCTATGCATCTATTTCCCTTTTTCCTCTCCTTCTCTCCACCATTACTACAACTTCAATTTTAAGCTATCTCATTTTCGTGTGTCAGCCACTAGAAGAAGAAGTCATCTCTCTTTGAGATTGTCCCAATATACCCCAAGCATTTGTATCCATGACTTGACTTGAATCTACCTCGTTGAAGTCTTATTGAACCAAGCCCCTCCTATTACCTTTTTTATGTGACAATTGGAGTGTTGAAAAACCATCACAGATAATCTCTTAATCACTCCTCTGTTTAAACTGTCATAGGCATTGGTCTACAATCAACCTAGAGGTTGTCTCTAGGAAGCTTTCTGTATCTCCCGAAGCACTTGTGCCACAGGGTTCTAGATTTAGCTACAATACCCTTCGCATGAAGTTGGGTATCAAGGATTTTGAGTGGCATTTTGTACTCAAGTATCATGACTGTCTACAAAAGTACATTGAGGACAAGATGGAGTTCTTGGACATCTCCTCACTTAGTGTGATGTACCGATACACTATCAAGATTGAATAGAAGTTTAAACAGAATCAGTGAGACTTTGGATCGTCAAATTTGAACCAAAGAAAAGGTGCCCCCAGACCACTATCAAAAAATAAATCCAAGGCAAGGTGACCTAAGAAAGCCCACCGAAGCCATAAGCAAAGAAAAATACCATGAAGTCAAAGAAGGACATAGGAAAATGGTGTGAGTTCCATACAAGCTCCACTCACAACACAAGTGAGTGTTAAGTCAAGTAAGCACTGGTGGCTAAGCTTAATGCTTACAAATTAGATGCATGTTCTAACCCCAAGTTAGAACCCAAGAAAAGGAATGACAAAGGGAAGCATATCATTGATGCAAAGCCCAATGCCACCATCACCACCACTCATATCTAGAAGAATGATCCGAAAGATATAGAGGATGGGGAATGCTTCTTCCACTCACAAATGTTTGTGAAATGTTCTGTACTGCAATTCATTATTGACAACTGGAGATAAAAGAACCTCATTTCAGTAGATTTCATGAAGCATTTGGGCCTACTGACTACAAAAACAATACCAGTTGTACACCATTGGTTGGATTCACCAAGGACAAGTTCTCCATGTCAACCGGTAGTGTCGCCTTCACTACAACTTCAAACCCTTCACGAATGAGATACTGTGTCATGTTAATCCTCTTGAAGTTTTTGATTTATTATTAGGACAACCATACTTGTGGAAGAAACATGTTGTATATTAGTCTAGGTCTCGCTCTTTGATTATTACTTTGGGAGATAAGTTTTACTAGATACTGAGGTAGCCTCACCTACCGCCACCTCTTTTATCACTACAAAGAAATGTAGTAAGATCATTTCCTAGATCAGGACATTTGTTTCCCTTATGATTCACCCTTAGGGAAAGAAGAAGGTTTTGACCACGATTTCTAGATAGAGATCCTCCACACAATAGTAGCATATGGACAAGGTCATGGAGGAGTACAGGGACATTTTCGCCTCACTTATAGTGGTACCTCTGCACTGTCAAGTCCAACACTCCATCGATTTGGCCCCAAGCGCATTGCTACCCAATGGACCGATCTATCAATATTCTATTCTAGAGAATGGGGGGGTCAAAAGGTAGATTTTGGAGCTGTTGCAGAAAGGGCACATCAAACCAAGCTCATCACCCTATTGGAGCATGATTGTATTGGTATAGAGGAAGGATGGGACCTAAAGAATCTGTATTGACTATCGAGTGTAGAATAAGATCATTGTCAAGAATAGGTACCCAATCTCACAGATTAATGAGCTTCTAGACCAACTCAAGGGGGAAAGCCATTTCATCAAGATTGACTTGAAGTCCTATTATAACCATGTACCTATCAAACCCTCGAATGTGTGGAAGACCCCTTCAAATCCAAGGGGGTCCTTTTCCAATGATTGGTTATGCCTTTTGGGTTGAAGAATTCCCCCACAAACTTCATGATATTGATGGATGACATCTTGTGACCCTTAACCAATGAATTCAAGGTGGTGTATTTAGATGACATCTTTATCTTCATTGAAATTTGGGAAGAGCACCTTCACCATATTCGATAGGTCCTTCAAACCCTGTGACAACACAAGCTGTGTGCCAATTTCGAGAAATACATTTTTGGCATGACCCATGTTTAATATATAGAGTACATCATTGATAAGCAAGGTGTCCATGTGGACCCATCCAAGATATAAGTCATTTGGGATTCGCTAGCTCCAACCACTCTAACAAAGTTCTGTAGCTTTCTAGGTCTTTCCAATTTCTATCACGGGTTTGTATTGGGGTTGTCTCGTATCACTTTGCCTTTAAGTCAGGTCTTCAAGGGTGGAGCAAAAGAAAATTTCTTTTCGGATGAACACAAAAAAGAGGCATTTTCTGAGTTTAAGCACCATCTTTGCTCTGCACCAGTGCTCACATTACCAAACCTGCAACAACCATTTGGGGCTGAGATAGATGCCTTCAACTATGCTATTGGTGTAGTTCTTACTCAGCAGGGGCATCTAGTGGCATATCATAGTGAGACACTTTAGACACATCTCAAAAGTATCCCACCTATAACAAAGAGATGTATTCCATTCTGCATGCCCAACGAAAATGGAAATATTACCTTATGGGCAAGGAAACGGTCATCCATAAAGACCATCGACCCTTGCAGTTCATAAAAACACAAGGGAAGTTGTAGAATGATCACAACCAAAAATGGTCCACATAACTCCAAAAATACCATTTTAACATTAAGTACAAAAAGGGTAGCACCAACAATGTTGTAGACTACCTCAACCGACCACCGTTCATGGTGCTAACCACTATGCATGATTCTTGTGGGCACGAGACTGCGGAGTGGCCACATCTTTACAAGAGTGATTCAGAATTTAGTAGCACATACCAGACACCCCTTGAAGGTAATAATGTTCCAAATTTTCATCTCCAAGATGCACTGTTATGCCACTTGGGACACATCTTCTTTCGTTCAAGCGTACGTGCCAAGATGATTTGGGTGGTGCACTACAATCAAGTCATTGGACATTTTGGGGTAGAGAAAATAGTGGCATTGTGCAGAAGCATTTTATTGGCTAAACCTTCAACAATATGTTGCAAAGTACATCAGATCCCCCACTACCTGTGCCATTTCCAAACCTGCCATTAAGAGGCAAAGCCTATATTCTCCTCCGCCTACTCCTAGTTTACCTTGGGAATCCATCTCCAAGGATTACATGTTGGGCATTCCTTCTACTAAGCATGAAAATGACTGCGTTTTCATGGTCATAGATTCTCTCAGATGGTAATTATAGTAGCCTACAAGAAGTGTATGACAATAGAAGCCACTGCTAAGCTCTACTTTGAATGAGTGTTTGTACATTTTCGGATCCCACAATCCATTATCTCGAGTCAGGACAACAAGTTCCTAAGTACATTTTGGTCAAGTCTCTAGTTGATGTTGGATACGAAGATCACTAAGTCCACAACTTTCCACACCCAAACGGATGGCCAAACAGAGGTTGTCAACAAGATGATAATACACATTATGCGTACATACAACTCAAAGTGTCCACACATATGGGATGAAAGCCTCCCCTATGTCTAGCAAATCTACAATAGAGTTTTCCATAGCTACCCTAGCCACAACCCCTTTCAAGTGGGGTTGGTATTCTAGCCACTATGTCCCATTGATGTGGTCATACCCATTCCAACTATTGAGGTAGATTCGACTCATGTCCAGTTAGAAGTTGATAGGGCTAACAACTTCATTGAGTGCATTCAACACATCTCCCAGTAGGTCCATGACATGTTGGACAGAGCCAATGATACATACAAGTGGCCTCATCATCAACATCAGGTGCCACACAAGTTCTAGGTGGGTGAAAAAGTTTGGTTACATTTGTAGAAGGAGTGCCTCGCTCGGCCCCACTGCAAGCTTCACTCACTCTGATATGGGCCTTACACCATCACAAAGGTTGTAGGGAAAAACAATTTCAAGCTCAACATTCCACTATTCCTTAGCCTACGCCCAGTTTTCAATGTTTACTACCTTCGACCATACTTTCCACCATTAATAGACACATCAGTCATCACAAAACAACTCACACCAATAAAGTTAAACCCAGATTGCATGGAATAGACCACAATTTCTCAGATCATGGATAGGTAGATCAAATTACTCGATAGCATAAGACCCAACTCTATTGCGTTGTTAAAGCTAACCAACTCCTGCACCAAGGCAAGTGTCTCACTAGGAACCAAGTCCAGTAGAGGTTTCCCCATCTCATGGAGGCACTTAATGCAATGGGGACCATTGCTTCCTAAGGGGGCAGAATTAATCTAGGTAGATATTAGTGGCCACCCACCTATTCCACTTAGATCCCCACCATAATTTCTTTCCAGTTTCCTTAATTGTAGCAAAATATACTATTTTTGGCATTTTTTTCAAATCCTAAACTTCTAGAGCTGTTTTGAGGGACTAGAAGGAAGTTTTAGGGAAAACGGAGAGACCTAAAAAGTCCCAAATTAGTTTACAATTTTTTTTTTGGTCATCTCCTTTAGATTTTCAAAACAAGGTATTATGTTAGCCAAATGGATATTGTATGCCAAAGTTACAACCCTGGGAAGTTGACGTACTAATTTACCCAAACAAGGCCCACAACTTTGGCGCTTCATCTCCTAGGGTTGGGTTTTTGGATATTTAGGGTTTTACATTATTTCTTAATAACAAATTGGCCTTTTGAGGCTCACTGTAACCCAATTCAAAGGCATGTAGTGGCTAGGTCTCTTCTCAAAGATAAGCTGATATTGCCAAGGCTAGTTTATTTTTATTTTTGTATGTAAGAATATTTTCAGTTCTTTGATATTAATGAAATGAACTTTTTATTTTTGCTCCATCTCTGTGTATATATTTATTTTCTTATTTTGTTGATTCTTGCATAATTCTGAATCACCCAATGAGACTAGTTGGATTACGCAGATATGATAGGCATGGTGAGCAACCAGTTGCTCCCATAGAATTGAATTCAAATGCAGTGGAGGCATTAATAGAGATAAAGAACAACCTTGAGAGGTTAACCTTGGACATCCCAAATGTCGGGATAGATGGCCTACCTCTTCGCTATTAGAGGCACATTGTGGGGATTCCTTGACCTACTGGCCATTTGGTACGACGAGTAGCACACGTTATTCTATGCTACCATGATCATGATCATGTGTAGTCACTAGTATGAGGGCTATATTTTGTTTTTTGATGGTATGTTGGCATTTTCAGATAATAAAGGCCACGGGGCCTCATGTCTTTGGATGACATTGTTGTAAAAGCTACACCTTTTATAGACACTTATCTAATGAAAGCTACTACTTCTATTTTTGTCTATCTTGTACAATATATGGATGAATATTGCCAATTTAACACATAATTAGCCATTGCATAAGTTAATGTGTTTAAATTTCTTGGAATATGTTGATACTCAATATAATCAAATTCTTTTTTGAAGAGACGAACCTGCAAAAACATCCTTAACATGGAAGCACTTCTAATTAAATAAACACCATTCAAATGTAATGCTGTGAGTTGTGAATCTAACCTAGTGATCAATCAACGAATTCCAAATGAAATGGCATCAGATAATAGCTTAATCATTGCACTATATTCTGCAATATTATTCTTTGTCAAACCAAGGCATATCCCAAGGATAGAAACTAACTCATCTGTGGGTGAATAAATCACCCAGGCTGCGGAAGATAAATTCTAAGTACTATGACTACCACCATTAGCGAAGCAAATGTAATCTTGAGGGAGTGTCAACATCTGCAAATCAAGTTTAACACAAGATAAGTAGGAGAAATAGTGAAAAATCGTAAAAAGCTATTAAAAATTGCCACACGTAAACTATGGTACAACAATATACAAATTTTTCACCAAAGAATAAAAGAGTAATATCTCTTTAGGTAAATACCATTTATGGGCTTTCCTAAATGAATTCCATCATAATCAACTAGTTCACAGGTCCCTTTCACTAGTGCACATTTTACAACATAAGGGCCATGCCACATGAGCTAGAATTTACCAACCCCTAAATTATCATGTTCTTGATCATAGAAAAAGACTAAATCACCCTCTGTATAAGAAAAAGGTTTGACATTTTGGTCATATTATGTGTTAACCTATTTCATTTGGGCCTCACTATCTAATGTAGCATCACATAATTTGTCATTGAGATGTGCTAAGTACATGAAATATTCTTCTTTAATAGAAGTGCTTAGTAATAATTCGATTTCTAGTTTCAAAGATGATATCACACATTAAATCGGTAGAATTTCTTCCATGCCATATACAAGATGGATAGGAGGAAAATTAGTGAAATTTTTTGTTGTGGTACAGTATGCCCACAAGGTTGGATAAAGCATTAGATTCCAATATCATTTATGAGTCTCGATAATCCATTTAATCATGGTAGTTACAACCTTGTTAATGACTTCTACTTGGCCATTTTCCTGTGGGTAATATGGAGTAGAATTTTTATGACACGGGCTTAGCTTCATGGTAAGATCAATCATCATAATGTTTTAAAAATGGATGTCATGGTCCATGACGATGGCTTGTGGAACTCTGAACTAAGCAATCACATCATTGAACACGAAAATGGATTTTGTTTCAACATCATCCTTCTATGTACACATCACCTAGGCCCATTTCATAAAATAATTTATTGCAAGGATAATGTACCCATGGCCCCCGGGCAAGTGAGGGTTTCATATAAGGAAGTTGATGCCCCATTTAGCAAAAGGACTAACAATAATGATTAGGCTAAGAGGACCTGGGTGTTCACACATTTTTCGATCATATATTTGACAAATATGGTATTTTTGGATTGCAGTTATACAGTCTTTGAACATAGAAGGCTAGAAATGCAATGTGTGTTGGATCTTTTGAGTAGTCGCAAAACCTGACATGTGATCACCACAAGCTCTATAAGGAAAGTCAATTAATGCCTTTTCAGCTTCCTCGTGAGGGAAACATCATCCTAAGATAGAATCACCACCATGATGATAAATTGTATCACCAACAATATTATATTGTTGGGATTGACACTAGGTATGAAGAAGACCAGTTTGACTCAGTTCTGGTTGAAATGTCTGGGTCTAAAGTTAAATGATGATATCTCCATACTAGGGATCTAAAGTATTGATCAGAAAGTGAGATTCATTTGGAAGAGAATCCTCCACACGTTTTCCATCTCAACATGAGGAATTCAGTAAATACTAATTATTTCTTAGATTTGGATTTAATGAATTCCAAATCGAATTTTTGTAGGATGAATATCCATTTGGAATAATTTCCCCCTAGCAATTTTCTAGTAAGAATTTAAACCGCGGGGTTGCAATTAGAAATGATGGTACTTCTATGCAATAGAACGTAGTGATGAAAATGTTGGAGAACTTGAATGGTTGCCAAGGTTAATTTCTCCACATGTGCATACTTCACTTCATTTTTGGTCAAATTTCTACTTAAGTAATATATCATATGCTCTTTGTTCGATTCATCTTCCTGAACTAAAACCATGCCAATAGTGAAATCAAATGTAGCTAAGTATGAAAGGTAGTCTCAATGATAATCAAGAGGATGCAAAAACAGTGTATGGCTCAACACATATTTAAGTGCATCAAAGGCCTTTTGAGGCACTTCATCCCAAATGAATTAGATGCCCTTT
The DNA here is from genome assembly GCA_000404065.3 of Pinus taeda. Taxonomy (NCBI): domain Eukaryota; kingdom Viridiplantae; phylum Streptophyta; class Pinopsida; order Pinales; family Pinaceae; genus Pinus; species Pinus taeda. Next base: position 69,050 of record APFE030954712.1, read on the forward strand.
TTCAACAATAGAGTAAATCCTTTAGTCAACTTGGCATAGTTCTGGATGAATTGATGCAGAAAGTTTTCTTTCCATTTCAAACATTAGAGTTGGTGAATATTGTAAGGTGGAAGAAAATTTAGAATAACCTCAAGCTTCAGTGGATCGACACAAACACCTTCCTCTAAAATGACAAATCCTAGCAATCGATTGGATGGCACATAAAAAAAAAACTTGTGTGGATTCAATCAAATATTGTAATTCCAACATCTGGTAAAAATTTCTCTCAAATACATTGGATGGTCTTCTCGTCTCAGTGGATGAGCTGGAAATTCATCCAAATAAGGTTGCAAAATATGCTTGATATTGTGAAATTCATAAGACATATCCGTTTGAAAATTTTCATTGGGATTCTTCAAACTCAATGGGAATTTTTGATAGGAAAAATTCCCCCATGGGAAGATGAATTTGGTTTTTTGTTGATCAGCTTAGAGTATGTTGATTTGATTGTGGCAAGAAAATATGTTAATAAATTAACAAAATTCATTTCTAGCACATTCGTCAATGATTTGATATATATAGGGAGTAGGATAATTGTCCTTTGGATAGAACTTATTCATATCCCTCCAATCGATGCATACTCTGGTGGTTTACTATTTCTTGTTAATAGGTACAATATTGGACACCCAATCAGTCAAGGGAACCAAGTAAATGAAACCTTCCTTGAATATATTCTTGACCTCAGCTTTAATTGCAACATCTTTTTGCGGATGCATCAAACGTAATCATTGTCTGATAGGTTTTGCATCCAGCTAAGTATTAATCTCTTGCACAACAATGGTTGGGTCTATTCTTGGCATCCTCATAGGATCAAACAAAAATGTCATGGAATTTTTGAAATAGGGTCGTATATGTCCGAATTTATTCGAATGAGCATGAGGGGCCTATGTGAAATTTTTCAGTAATTCCTATTTTCATTTATGTTTCCCAAATTCGTTTCAGACTCAACATGAAAAAATGAAATGGGTGATTATAAACTATTTACTATCTCAAGTGAAAACATAGTTAGAAATTCAATTTTGATTTCATTAAGGTTAGGTAGAAAACATGAATGATGATGGTAATTATTCCATGGAAATTCAACTGAAGTCATTACCTCCATAATACTTTCATAAGTTGGAAATGTATAGTGAAAAGGATGAGGGAGTGAAATTGGTTATAACAAAGGTAAAGGAGAATAACCATCATTGTTTGCATTCACTCGATCAATATCAGAAGATGATGGGTCGAAAAACCATTGAACTACCTGATAAGAAAATTCAAATAGTCTCAAAGGCATCTCATTTCCATAGGTGGTTAATTCAGACTCAAATGGTGCTAGCCATGGATCAGAAGATTCCATAGTGCTTGATGTAATCATGTTAACCTTGACAAGATAAGAAGGAAATTATGGTTGAGGGAGCACAAAGGTTCCCATCAGTGATGAGTCTTTGATTAACCCAGCACCAATATCCACATAAAGAGTATTATTTTTTTAACAAAAGGTATGCTACCTGTAAAGTTAGGGTTTGAAGAGTAGTAAGACAACTGGTCTACTTTAACAATTTCCCTTGTGAGGAAATTGTATCATTCAAAAAAGGAATGAGACCGCTACTGACATAACGTAGGTCCAACTTTGACCAAGAAAAAGGTTTCAATTGAACTGATCATCAACGAATTCAACTTCAATCATGAGCATTTTAATCTCTAGCTCTATGGGGAAATCATTCAGGATTCCATAAGGATGAAATCATCTTCCATCAATGTTTTTTAGAGTGATAGGTGACTAATTGATGGTTGGAGAACCTAAAACTTTCCAAAAACAAATCGATATAATACACATAGATGCTCCTTTATCAACAACTATGTGACACACTCATCTATTTTTAACAAAACCTGAAATATGGAATGCCATTAACGAGGGAGCCTTGGGATATGACTCTCAAGATCAAAGATAATTAGGTTAGAATCCTGCAGATCAATAGCTCCTATGGCTAAGAATAAAATATTTCACTGTGTCGGGCATGTTTGTAGAACTTCCATAGCTAACTTTGTGGAAGGAGGCATAGCTAGGTCTTCAACAATGCTATAATTTTGTGTAGCTGTAGCATGTGTGTTGAAATCTAATTTACGAAGCACACCTTTGGCAGGTGGTTAGATCATCATGTCAAGGTTCAGTTTCTCGATATGTAATGGTTCAAAAGAAGGAGGAGGAATTGAATTGGAAGGTTGACCAGATGAACTTGCCTTGCTTCCATTGTCAACAAGACCCTTAGATCCATAATATTTTGACCTTGTAGTTACCATAACTTGCTAAGAAGACATCTTTGTGGTATCTAATGACATGGAAGAGGAATATGTGTTATGAGAAACAATTTTGTTACCCTAAGAAGGAAATGGATCCTTCAAAACTACAAGAGTTGGGGAACCTTTAATGAATTTGGAAACCTTTGCCCAATTTGGGCATTCCTGTTGATACCTAATCATCAGGATTAGGTGAATAACTGAAATTGATGTAAATAAATAATAGAAAATATGAAGAGTCACTATGAAATGAAATGAACAGTCTCTCCCTAATGTATATAATAAAGATGAACAATGAATGAAGATGAATGCATTGATTTCAAGAGTTACCTCCTGGTCTGACATGGTATCAGATCCAACGCCATGTTTGGCTTCCCTCTGCTTTGTAACTCACTATTCTGACTATGTTTTGCATTTTTTGCAGGTTGACATCTCTGTCAAATCTCTACGAAATCTCATTCATTGTTGAAGTGCGTTACTGAATTGAAGGAGTCGATTGGAGCTAGTTGCTACCTGGAGGTGTTGCGGATTGAGTTGGGGTCGAAACTCTTGGCACTATTGGTGCCTCCACACAGGAGGAAGGAAGGCCGAGACTTGGGCGAGCATGCTATGGCTCTTTCCACAGGCGGGGGAATGGTAACTGATTGCTGTTGCGTGGGGTCGTTGCTCTGTTGGTACATTGATCGCTCCTTACCATATTCTAGTTAATGCTCTTCCATATCCATTTCATACATTGAACTATGCCTCCATTTCCATGCTCACCGCATCAAGTTGTTTTGAAGTTGTTGTATAAGATGTGGTTTTACATTATTTTCAATCTGTTGTGGTAGACATTGTTTTGAATCCGCATACCTCCCCATCGTTGTGCCTCCACCCACGGCTCAAAATGTTGGTACCATTCGTTGGTCAACCAAAAATCCTCCAACTCGGTCGTATCTCTACGCACCATACCACAACATATTCCATAAAGGGAGAGAGACAAAAGCTGTTGGCCAAAACCGAGACCTTATTCTGGTGTATGATGCATAGGATAAGAGAGGAAGTAACATTCAAAACATTTGAGAGATATCTGGAGCAAAATTAAAGTTGCATGATTCTGAGTCTGGTTCCTTGAATCATGTTATTGAAATATCTGGGACAAGAGAATAGACACACACAACAAAGATCTTGCTTCAAGCATTTATTGCAACTAGTGGTCAAAGCTAGCCAACACACAGTGCAGGCTGGGTTTATTAGCACAGGACTAGTTTTGATGACTGGCAGCCATGATGTGTGATGCACAGGAGGCATCTGAATGGCGCAACATAATGGTATTCAATTCCAATTTTTTTAATGTCATATGGATCAATGTTTGAATAGTGTATGTTTTCCATTCGATTTTAAATCTTCTGCATAACAATGTTTTCTAAATACATTGGCCTCCATATCACCCCTCCTCCATATATACCTCCCACATACGTTAAATACTCCCTCCACCACATAACCCTTCCCCTAATGAATAACTATGATATATTATCCCACATTATTTTTTTTCAAATTTAAACAGAGTTTGCCACCAGAAGTACAATTTTCTATAGTATATTGTCAGAAGTTCTTTTTTTATAGTACACAAATTTTACAATGCATTCAATCATATCTATTGTGGGAATAGTTCTCACTAGCAAAGAGAACTATCCTAAGTGGTCCTGGATGATAAAAAACACCCTCATTTTCAATGAGTTGTGGAAAGGAGTGTGTGTTGGAGGCAGAGACAAAGAGCTAGAACAACCTACCTTAGAGAAGGAGTTCCCCATTTGGGAAAATAAGAACAGCAAAGCCTATGCATTAATTGAAGAACATGTAAGTGAAGAGGTGAGTCACTATATTTCACCATTCTCAATTGCTTTTGAAGCCTTACAAAAGTTGAAAGAACTCTATGACTCGCACTCTACACTTGAAGTTGTTCAACTCATGATTAAACTCTTCCTCTCGAATTACAAAAAATGATCCTCTTGCTCTTGCATCAGAAGTAAAATATATAATGCATGATATCAAACCCACTAAGGTTGAATTGGAAATTCCTCTTATCACTTTTCTCAAGGCACTTTATCCTACTTACTCCAATTATCTTGAGTCATTGCAAGCAAATGGAAATCTCAAAGATATTACCTTTGACTCTTTTATGAAAACATTTGTTGAAAGAGAGAAAGGTTCTGGAAAGAAGACAACCCCTGATTCTTTTGAAGAGGTTGTGTGCCTTGCTCATAAATAAAAGAATCTTGCCCAAGATTCTTCCATAGGAAGAGATGGTCGAAGAGGAAGAGGAAGATATTTCAGAGGTAGGGGGGTAGACACTCTTAAGGAGCAAAGGCAAATTTGCACTGCATACGCTGCAAAAGAAATGGATCATATGATGCCTCCACATGCAAGTTACGTTGGAACAAAATTGAGCAGCAAAGAAACCAACCAAAAGGTAAAACTAATGACAAAGACAAAGGTAAAGCACCTGAATCCACTCATTATGTTGTGGCGCAATGTAATTTAGGAGTAAATGAAGGCTTATTTAATGCTTCACTTGATTCTTGGAAAAATGATTGGATGCTTGATTGAGGAGCAACTTGCCACATGAATCATAGAAAAGATTTTTTTGAATAATTTATTGACAATGTTAATGGATCAGTATACTTTGCAGACCAATAAAAAAATCAAGCCATCAGGGCTTGGCACAATCAAGCTTAAATTGCCTGGTCTTCCAAACTTCCTTCTACATCATGTTCTATATCTCCCACATTTGAAGAGAAACTTGTTGTCCTTGGTCAACATCCACTATCAAGGTGAATCCATTCATATGTTTGATGACAAGCTTGAGGTGAGAAAAGCATCTGACCACTCACTGGTCATGAGGGGGATAGAAGAAGAAAGGCTTCTAAAGCTACAGGATACCTCTGCTCGTGCAAAGCATTTCTCATACAATTCTCATTATGAAGAAGGTACACTTCCATCAAGTTTATTATGGCATGCTAGATTTGGATTGAACTATGACAAACTCCACTTGTTGAAGAAAAATGGTGTTATTAGTTTGCCTACAATTCCTAGGAAACTTAAGCAATGTGATGCTTGTATTCTGGGAAAGCATAGCAAATATTATTTTCATGATTCACATTCAAGAGAACATAGAAAACTTGAACTCAATCATTCAGATTTATGTGGTCCAATGCCTATTTCTTCTACAAATGGAAATAAATATATGGTGGCATTTATTGATGACTACACAAGAATGTGTTGGGTTTATTTATTGGAGAACAAATCTGATGATTTTCAAACATTCAAGAACTTTCATACATGGATTGAAAATGATGCAAAATATCATATTGGATCTATTCACACTGATAATGGAAAATAATAAACTTCAAATGAATTTGGAAAATATCTTTGCCAACGTGGGATCAAACATCAAACAACTGTGCCTTATAATCCCCAACAGAATGGTGTAGCTGAAAAAATGAATAGGACAATCTTAAATATGGTGCGCCCCATGATGTTTTTCAAAAATGTAAAATTGATGTTTTGGGCTGACGCAGTTCTATGTGTTGTATATATATAAAGAATAGATTTCCATATAATGCCATTAGAAACAAGACTCCCTATGAAATGTGATATGGGCACATTCCTTTGGTAAAGCATCTTAGGGTCTTTGGTTCCACTTGTTATGCCTTGATATCAAAGGTACATAGAAACAAACTTGGTGCAAGAAGTCATAAGTGTATCTTCCTAGGGTACTCAAATACCTCCAAAGCATACCATCTCTATGATGAAGTCAATAAAAAGTTTATTGTATCTAGAGATGTACTCTTTCTTGAATCATCCAAAACTGACAATGTTATTGAGTGGCAACTTGATCGCTTTGATAGATTTGCAACTGCAAAACCATTTCAAGAAGTTGATAGTTAGATTCCACATATTCAAGGGGGGATTCCTATACTAAATCAACCCGTGGAATCTTCTTCTGAAGCACTCTCTCCCCCACATGAAACTCAAACAACAGATGATACTTTAAGTGATGTGATTGATAGTATTGGGAGACTCAATTTTGATTCAGAACCCACTCAATCAATGGAGCAGCCTGGAACATCTGAGAAAGGTCCCCCAAAGTGGTTGACAAAGACACTTTAAAATGTTCATCTTGATGAGGTTGGAAAGATAGGAACTAGAAATTCAAACCAGAAAAATGGACGTGATGTAGATGACTCTGATTCACTTGTTGGTATGGATGTTTCTTATGATTGTGAATTGAATTTGTCTACATATTTCGAACCAACTTCATTTAAAGATGTTGCTCCTAATGATGAATGGAAGGAAGCAATGCCAAAGGAGTATGATGCCCAAATAAGGAATGGCACTTGGAAGTTGGTTGATCCTCCATTAGGAACCAAACCAATTGGTTGCAAGTCGGTCTACAAGAAAAAGTATAAAGCTAATGGCTTACTTGACAAGCACAAATCTAGGCTTGTGGCAAAAGGTTTTGCACAGAAGGAAGGGGTCAACTATGAGGATACTTTTTCCCCCACAGCAAAATAGGCTGCAATTTGGACACTCTTTGCCCTAGAAGCTCAGAAAAATTGGAAAGTCCATCAAACGAATGTAAAAAACTACTTTATTGAATGGGGATCTAAAAGAGAATGGTTTTATGACCTAGAATGAAGGATTTGCTATGAAAGGACATGACCATAAAGTATGCAAACTTGTGAAATCCTTGTATTGCCTCAAACAAGTGTTGCGAGCCTGGTATGAAAAACTAACTGAGCATCCTCTGAAACTCAATTTCAAACATTATGATCTTGAGGATGCAACTTTATTTGTCAAGAAAGTTGGCAAAAAAGTTGTGTATCTTGTGGTATATGTAGATGATCTTTTGATGACAGGGGAAAATGGAACCTACATTGCATCCATAAAGAAGGAATTGAGGAAAGGTTTTGAAATGACTAATTTGGGCTATGTTCATTACTATCTTGGTATTGAATTGACTCAACATCCAAAGTCCATATTCCTTTCTCAAAAGAAGTACATTGGAGATCTGTTGAACAGGTTTGGCATGAAAAAATGCAATCCTCTTACTACTCCAATGGAACAAAACATAAAGCTCACATCAATTGAAGGAAAAGAATTTGAGGATACAACAAAGTATAGACAGCTTGTAGGAAGTCTTAACTACCTAACTACTACTAGACTAGACATTTCGTTTGCTGTTGGAATCCTCTCCAAGTTTATGCAAAAGCCCTGTGAGGGAGATCGGTCTGCTACAAAAAGAGTTCTAAGGTACTTGAAGGGAACTCAAGACTTTGGAATCAAGTATACATAGGTGGACAACTTCAGCTTGATTGGATACTCTGATTCAGACATCGATGGAGACAAAGAAACTAGGGTATCTACTTCAAGTTATGCTATGAGTCTTGGATCAAGAGAAATTTCTTGGAGATCATGCAAACAATCAGTTCCAACAAATTCCACAACAGAGGCAAAATATGTGGCAGCAGTTAAGGTAACAAAAGAAATTCTGTGGCTTAGGAAAATTCTTGAAGATTTGTAGGTTAAACAAGTACAATCGACTCCACTCATGATCAAAAATACCTTGGTAATAAAGTTGTACAAGAACCCAAATTTCCATGATCGAATGAAGCACATCAATAGTAAATATCATCTAATTTGACATCATGTTGAGTCCAAACGCGTCCATCTCTGCCATTGTTCCAATGATGAACAAAATGCAAACATCTTCACCAAAGCACTTGGAAGAGAAAAGATTGAAAGATTTACAACGATGCTTGGACTCACCAACATCCCTTCAGATTAAGGGGGGATTGTTGACACCTAATCATCAGGATTGGGTGAATAATTGAAATTTATGTAAATAAATAATAGAAAATATGAATAGTCACCGAGAGGTGAAATGAATAGTCCCTACCTGATGTATAGAATAAAGACCAACCTAAATGAATATGAATGAATTTATTTGAGGAGTTACCTCCTGGTTTGACAATTCCTTCGTATAATGATCCTCATCACAAATAATGCAAGGATAGCAATGATTTTGTTTCTAGTTAGTATTTTCAGTTTTAGCAAGTTTTTCTTTCAAAGAAGTATTTTGTTTCGATTTACCTTTCCCCTTCTTTTTACCTCCAATTGACTGACTCTTTCTAGTATATGATTCTATGGAATTAATTTCGGAAATATCTTATGGAGAAAGGTTTTCAGATGATGATTCTTGTATGGTTAAAGTTTGAGTACTTTTAGAATGTTTATTTTTCCCCTTAGAATATTGGCTAACAAAACCTATTATACCATTAACAACATTAGATCCTATAGGATATGTAATTATTGGATCACATATAGGGTGCGATAAATTGAGGATTTTCTCGTACACGGTGATAGATTGGGTGTAGACTAAGTCTAAATATTGGGCATGAGCAATTAATTTCTCTTCTATGAAGACAACTCCCTTGGCAAAATCCTCAATAATAAGATGAAGAAGTGACTTCATAAAACATTCAGCTAAAATATGACCTAGAATAATAACTTCGACTCGCTGACATCTACGTCTCCATTCATGTATATGATCAGAAATATGAGTTGATTTTATTGTTTTAAAGAATTCAATAGTTCGATACCAGTATCATATCGAATCAGTAGATGGAAATGGGTTAAAAATGTTGTTTCTAGAGAGTTAAAGTTGTGGAAAGAGGCGCGATGTAGCTCAATGTACCATTTGTATGTTGAACCAATTAAAATTTGTTGGAAAAGGTGAATATGGATGGAATCATTGACTAAAGAATTTGATGCACACCAAAGATGATATGTCATCACATGCTTGGATGGGTCTTCTCCCGATTTGCCTTGAAATTTGGGTATGTCACTTGGTAAGTTGGTAGGAATCTCCATCCAACAAGAATATTAAATAATGGGATCATTTGTTAACCAAGATAAATCAAGTAAATCGAGGGTTGAAATAAATGGTAATTATCGGTTAGGGTATTGTGGTAAAGTTTAATAATCTTGTGGGTTAAGACCAACCTCTGGAGGAGGGTACCCAAGATATCCTGGAATAGCATGTGCATTCGGAATTGAAATTCCATGATGGTAACTAAGGTGAACCATACCAGGTTGAGGTTGAACAGAGACTTTATATGTATGACCACGGTATGGTTGATTCTATAAAGGTTGATCTTGACCCATTTTACCTAATTAATATTGCCCCTGTACAGGTTGAACTTGCTTATGAGCCCCAAAAATGGGTAACTGATTGGGCTCATTTTTCCTTTTATTCTCGATTAATCCACCATTATTCATAGTTTATGCATGCTTTTGAGTATATTTATGTTTGAATGAATAAGAATAGTCACCTGACCATGAAGTCTAATATGTGGTTATTGCAGATTTTTGGACAACTTTTGGACCAAGGTCAAGAATTTATGAGCTAGTTGACAGCCAAATACAAGGGAATAAGGCTAAGGATTTGTAGGAAGGGTGTCTCCTGCACTAAATTGCCCCTTCCTCGAGTTATCCACCATGCGATCGGAGTTCAGCAGCCCACCAAAGATGATTCCCAAGGGCAACTGAGCAACTTTTGTGAAGTGGTTGATTACTTACAGTTTGAGCAGCCAAGCCCCTTGAGTTAAGGAGGGTTGTTGGAGGTCCTCATAGTTCATAATTGGGAAGGCTTCCAGCCTTCTTATTTTACTTTTGGAACATTTTGTATTTCGCACTTTAGTGCTGCTATGCCTTCCAGCTCATTTTGGAGTGTTTGCTGTAAACAATTTTGTGACATGGTTATTTTCAGAGTAATGGAGATCAATTTCATTTTGCATCAGCTCTGAGCTTCTTCTTCGGAGCCTGTAGCTCTTGGGGTTGGGCCCAACACAAGTGCTAGGACCTCCTCTATGTACTGTTATATGTTTTTTCTATATTCATAGAATAATTTCTGCTAGTAGATTAAAATCGTGCTTGGTTACTTAGGTCATTTTTGATGATTGAAATAGTTTTTCATGTTCTATGTTGATTTGATAGGTTGGTAACAGAAAATATCTTTGAAATAGGCCATCAAGTGACCTTTGATCTCACCTCTCCCTCCTCGGGACCATGAGTTGAGACCAAGGTGTCCTTGTTGCCACAAAAACATTGTTCTTTCTTCTTCATGCAATTGCTAGTGTTAGATTCTTAGTTGGAAAAGTTGGTACCAGTTGTGATTACATGCTTAGATCCATTCTTGCTTAGTTTTCATAGTTACCTTACATGATTTTCTGCCAATAAATTTATGTTCATCATGGTTGCTGGTTTCTAGGTCAAAATATGTCAAAATAGATAGATCTTTGGTTTGCATAGTCTTTGTTTGGTCAGTTTTGGAAAATAGTGCATAGAACACCTATGATGCCTCCCTGCCTACCCTTCCTCCATCAGACAACCTGATCTGACCCCCTAACTTAGATTTCTCCCCTACATTTGCCACCATATTCTGATTTTCCTTAATTTCTACATTCTTGTGCATCATTGCTCCCTATAAGTTTTAAGCCTGTACAAAAATTATCTGCATACGAATTCTAAATCATAGAAAAAATAAACAATGTGAGAGCATAACACATAAAACACATATACATAGATATTTCCCACTCGATCCCAAAACCGGGACTACAAGCTTGATTTTTCATTATATTCCTTTCAATGTTACAATACATATTTATACATGCCGAAGCATCTAATACCATGGACCGAAAACCCTCGCATCCAAAACCATGGACCAAAAACCATAGGTAGGTTCACCCAACCTAATATAGGGTCCAAAAAATTTTTTCCCAGGGCGCTGCCCCAAACCCCATAGAGGGGGGCTACCCGCCCCCTCAAACCCTCCAGACGGGGGGGCTGCCGCCCCCCGGTGTGCAATCAGCGCAACGAAAGGGGGGCTCCTCCCCCCCTCTAACCCCCGGGTTCACTACGTAGGTTAGTCGTGGAAAGAATATAACACAACCCAACAATCTCCCACTTGTTGTTTTCTTTCCACAGGGGGCCACAGGAGAGCTTAGTCATTTTTCTAGCCCTGAAATGCCCATTGTTTCTCTACACCAAGAGAACTTCTCAGAGTGCATAGATTTTGTCAATGCATCTGCAGTATTCTTCAAAGTGTCCACCTTTACTAGCAACACCTTTTTGTCTTCTATCATATCCCTTACGAAGTGATACTAAACATCAATGTGCTTTGCCTTTGAATGATAAGCAGGCTTCTTTGCCAAGAAAATTGCACTTTGGCTGTCATATTCTATCCCTATAGCTCCCTATACTAACCCCATACTTCAACACAATCTCTGCAGCAAAAATACTTCCTTGCTTGCATGAGTGGCTGCCATTTATTCTGTCTCTGTAGTTGATAGTGCCACTACAAATTGTTTCTTACTCATCCAACTGACTGCACCTCCAAATAGGTTAAACACATACCCACTTGTAGAACTTCTCTGATCCAGATCTCCAGCCCAGTCTGCATCAACAAGGCCATGAATATCCAAAACTCTGTCCAATCCTGGTCTTCCTTGATAGCACAAACCATAATCACTAGTGCCATACAAATACCTAAAAACCCACTTCATTGTTGTCCAGTGCCCCTTCCTTGGTTTTGACATAAACCTGCTCAATACTCCCACCGCATATGCAATGTCTGGTCTAGTATAGACCATTGCATACATCAGGCTACTGACTACACTTGCATATGGAACACGGGACATGTCCTCTTCCTCTTCTTGTGTCTTGGGACACTGTTCAACAGATAATCTCACACCTACAGGAATAGGAACCTTCACCGGTTTACTATCCTGCATATTAAACCTCTGCAATATTGTCTCGACATACTTCCTCTGGTTTAACCAGAGCTTCCTCTTGCCCGATCTCTTTTAATTTCCATGCCCAAAATATAGTTTGCAGCACCGAGATCTTTCATGTCGAATTTGGAGGACAATTAGGTCTTCAAATCCTAGATAATTTCTTTGTCATTTCCAACCAGCAACATATCATCCACATACAAGACAAGATAAATAACATGGTCACCAATTAATTTAAAATACACACGGTGATCCACTTTGCTTCTGGTGAAGCCAAGTCCCCGTATAAATGTATCAAATTTCTGATACCACATCCTTGGTGACTGGTTTAACCTATACAGAGACTTCTTTAACTTGCATACCAGTTCTTTCTTACCATTCACCGCAAAGCCTTCAGGTTTCTTCATGTAGATTTCCTCTTCCAAATCCCTATGAAGAAATCTTATCTTCACATCCATCTGTTCTACCTCAAAATCAGAAGCAACAACAATAGATAAAAGTATTCTAATAGAAGTTACCTTGGCAACAGGAGAAAAAATATCACCAAAATCAATTCTCGGCACCTAGGAATAACCTTTTGCTACAAACCGAGCTCTGTATTTCTCCACCTTCCCTTCTGCATTTATATTCTTTTTAAACACCCATTTGCTACCAATGGGTTTCCTTCCAGCTGACAACTCCATCAGATCCTAAGCCTCATTTTCATGCAAAGATGCCATTTCATCAACCATGGCCTCTTTCCAGAGTTTTCCAGCCTCTGAATCCACTGCTTCCTTCACAGTCCTGGGATCATCATGAGTGACAAAAAAAGAAAAATTTAAACAGAAGGCAGATGGACTATACCTTTCTAACTGCCTTCTTTCTTGAACTGATCTTCTCATAGCCGGAGTTTGTGCCTCTTCATCTTCTGATTCCTCCTCTGCTACAGAGTCTAATTCTTCCTCCTTTGGCTCAAACTCTATCTTCACAAGTTCCTTTGGTTGGACTTCATGTTTAATAACATCTTTCACCTCTCTGAACACCACATCTCGACTGTACACAACCTTCCTTGTTACTAGGTTCCAAAGATTATAACCCTTTAAACCATCCTTATACCCAATAAAGATGCACTTTTTAGATTTACTATCCAACTTGGTTCATTTCTCCTTTGGAACATCTACATATGCATCACATACAAATACCTTCAGATGTGAAAGAGAGGGTTTCTTACCAGTCCATACTTCTTGTGGAGTCTTATCCTCCAACGCTGATGAAGGTGACCTGTTGACCAAGTAACATGCAGTATCCACCGCCTCTGCCCAGAATTCCTGTCCTAACCCGGCACCACTGAGCATGCTTCTTGCCCTTTCCATCAACGTCTTGT
>APFE030954716.1:0-19128 GCA_000404065.3 Pinus taeda
CACGAGTGACTGGTTGGTCTGACACTCACTTGTGTTAGGAGTGGGACTCTTGTGGTACTCACACCACTTTCCTGTGTCCTTCTTCGACTTCAGGGTGTTGTTCATTTCTTGCGGCTTCGACGGGTTGTCTTAGGTCACCCCGCCTTGGCTTTGTTTTTTGGTCATTGGATTTGCAGATCCAAAGTCTCGCTTCTTCTGTTTGAACTTTTGCTCAATTTTGACAGTGTATTGGTACGTCGTATCGAGTGAGGAGATGTTCAGGAACTCCATCTCTTCTTGGATGTATCTGTGTAGGCAGCAACGGTATTTGAGTACCAAATGCAACTCAGGGTCCTTGATACCCAACTATATGTGAAGGGTATGAAAAATGTTTGTGAACTTTGGCACATCTTGGTCCCTTCCCTGCTGCAGTGTGGTCCACTTGATGTATTTGTCGTCATAGCTTTTGACAGGGTAGTACTGCTCCTTGGCAGCATCTCGGAATGAATCCCAAGTGGGTGTGACTGAAAATATTGATCCTATACTTTCATTCTTCTGCTCGCAGTAGGTTTCCCACTAGTCCTTAATGTGGGGGGTTGCTTTGAGAAGAGCGAAAACAATATTTTCCCGACTCGAAAACTCATGAATAGAAAAATACCCATCTAGCAGATTTAACCATTTATCTACGGCATCTGCGTCTATTTGACCCTTGATGATGGGGATTTCAAAATTAACTTGTACCTTAAACAGTGTGGCATTTCCAGAGTAGCTGGTTGAAGCTGATGCGTCGCCTCTGGGTAGCCGCTGAAGGATCTGCACAAAGCTATCCATCATCACGTTTCTTTGTCGCTCGAGGGCTTCTTCGAGCAAAACTTTGATAGGATCTCTTGCTCCCTTGTCTTCCTTTTAATCCGCCATGGGAGGCCGCCGAGATTTGCGAGGCTGGTCTTGCAAAGGTTCGACCAGTTCAATCCCTAACTCCTTATATCCCGACCTCATTGGGGACATGCAAAGAGAAACACAGAAAAAGAAGATCACTCTGATACCACTGATCCGGATTTAAACAGGAACACAACAAATTACAGAGATAACCATAAACACAGAGATGCAGCGGACATAATACTTCATTTCGTTAATGTAAAATACTAAAATATGCTTTCAAACAGAATTGGAATTAAACCAGCTAGGGCGATGGTAGCTTATCTCTGAGAAGCGATGCGGTGGCTACATGCCTCTGAACTGTGTTACAATGAGACTCGAAGGCCTATTTATTGTTGAGAAACAATAGAAAACCCTAAACATACAAAAACCTAACCCTAGAAGATGAAACGTCAAACTATGGGCCCCGTTTGGTTAAAGTGGTACATCAACTTCCCGGGGTCGTAACTTTGGCATATGATCTCCGTTTGACACGCACAATATCTCGTTAGAAATATCTATCCGAGAACTACAACTTTGGGAAGAGAAACATTGGACTAATACACATGTTGCTGCCAGATTTCCCAAAAAATGTCGTTTAGGGCCTCAAAACGGCTCTGAAAGTTTAGGACCCGAAAAACTACTAAAAATAGTAAATTGTGCTACAATTGCGGAAATTGAAAAACTGAAAGAGATGGTTGTGGGGATCCAAACGGGATAGGTGGGCGGCCACTAACATCCACATGGATCATTCCTCCCCCCCTTAGGAAGCAATGGTCCCCATTGCATTGATTTCCTCCATGTGTTGAACTTGGTTCTTGGTGAGCTGTTCTACAATCTTGGATGTGTCTAGTAATGGTGGAAAGCATGTTATGCTTCAAAGCATTGTTTCCTGTAGCCTTGGTACTGGTGTAAGGACCATGCCGGAGTGGTATGAGTTTCTGATGGGCTCTTGTAAGGCGTTCTTTCTGCACACGCAACCAGACTTTGTTGCCCACCTGAAGCTTATGTGGTACCCCTATGGGTGAGGAGAATTTGTTCCTATGTTCTGTCATGACCATATTCCTTTGTTGTTGCTGCTGCGTGGAGGAACTCTTCACGAGGGTCATGGATGTAGTGACAATCTTCCCCTTACTTTGCGAGCGAATCAGACAGAAAATGAATTTCCTAGTCTCGGAGATGAGCTTGCTGCCTTTCTTAGTAGAGATAAAAGAGGTGGCGTCAGGTGGGGCTACCTCTGGTATCCTATATAATGAATTATCCAACGAAATAATGACAGCGCGAGGCCTTCACTCATACACAACATGTCGCCTCCACAAGTATGGTTGGCCTAATAATACATCACAAACATCCAGAGGTGTAACATCACATAATACCTCGTATATGAAGGGCATGATGCTGTAGGGAAGGCAGCACTACCGGCAAACTTTGAGATCTCGTCCTTCATGAAGCCACCCAATGCTATACAGTTATGGGTGTGGTGTATTCGGTAGCCCTAATCGCTTCACGAACTCTACTAAAATGAGGTTCTTTTGGTTGCCACTATCGACAATGAATTACAGCGGCGAACCCTTTACCCACATCTGTTAGTGGAAAAGACGCTCCCCCTCCTCTGGGTCTTCGGGCTCATTCTTCTAGATCTTGGCGGTGGCAACAGTGATGTTGGTCTCCGCATCATTGATCTACTTCCCTTTGCCATTCCCCTTGTTGGGTTTTGACTCAGGGTTGGAACATGCATCTGATTTTGAAGCCTTCAACTCGGCCACCAGCGATTGCTTGGTCCGACACTTACTTGTGTTATGAGTGGGACTCTTGTGGAACTCACACCACTTTCTTGTGTCCTTCTTTGACTTCGGGGCGTTGTTTGTTTCTTGCGTCTTCAATGGGTTGTCTTGGGTCACCCCACCTTGGCTTTGTCCTTTGGTCTTCACATTTGTAGATCCAAAGTCTCGCTTCTTCTGTTTGAACTTCTGTTTGATTTTGATAGTGTATCGGTACGCCATGGCGAGCGAGGAGATGTTCAAGAACTCCAACTCTTCCTGGATGTATCTATGTAGGTAGCCATAGTATTTGAGTACCAAATGCAACTCAGAGTCCTTGATACCCAACTGTGTGCGAAGGGTATGAAAAATGTTTGTGAACTCTGACACATCTTGGTCCCTTCCCTGCCGCAGTGTGGTCCACTTAATGTATTTGTCCTCATAGCTTTTGACAGGGTAGTACTACTCCTTGACAGCATCTCGGAATGAATCCCAAGTGGTTGCAGCTGAAAATAGTGAGCCCATACTTTCATTCTTCTACACGCAGTGGGTTTCCCACTAGTCCTTGACTTGGGGGGATGCTTTGAGAAGATCGAAAACAATCTTTTCCCGACTCGAAAATTCATGAACAGAAAAATACCCATATAGCAGATTTAACCATTTATCTATGGCATCTACGTCTATTTGACCCTCAAAGATGGGGATTTCAAAATTAAATTGTACCTTAAATGGTGTGGCATTTCCAGAGTAGCTTTTGGAAGTCGATGCGTCGCCTCTGAGTAGCCGCTGAAGGATCTGTGCAAAGCTATCCATCATTGCGTTCCTTTGCCGGTCGAGGGCTTCTTCGAGCAAGATTTTTATAGGATCTCTTGCCCCCTCGTCTTTATTTTCATCTACCATGGGAGGCCATCAGGATTTGTGAGGTTGGTCTTGCAAAGGTTCGACCAGTTCAACCCGTAACTCCTTATATCCCAACCTTGTTGGGGACATGCAAAGAAAAACAGAGAAAAAGTAGACCGCTTTGATACCACTGATTCTGATTTAAACAGGAACACAACAAATTACAAAGATAACCATAAACACAGAGATGTAGTGGAAATAATACTTCATTTCATTAATGTAATATACTAAAATATGCTTACAAACAGAATTGGAAATAAACCATCTAGGTCGATGGTAGCTTATATCTAAGAGGAGATGTAGCAGCTACATACCTCTGAACTGCGTTAGAATGAGGCTCGAATGCCTATTTATTGTTGAGAAACAATAGAAAACCCCAAACATCCAAAAACCTAACCCTAGAAGATGAAACGCCAAACTGTGGGCCCCGTTTGGGTAAATTGGTACATCAACTTCCTAGGGTCGTAACTTTGGCATATGATCTCTGTTTGACGTGCACAATATCTCGTTAGAAAGATCTATCTGAGAAATACAACTTTGGGAAAAGAAACATTTGTCTACGACTCATGTTTCTCCTAGATTTCCCAAAAAACATTGTTTAGGGCCTCAAAATGGCTCCGGAAGTTCAGGACCTAAAAAACTGCTAAAAATAGTAAATTGTGCTAGAATTACGGAAACTGAAAAACTGAAAGAGATAGTTGTGGGGGTCCAAATGGGATAGGTGGGTGGCCACCAATATCCACATGGATCAACAGAGGCGACAATGATGAAAAAGGAGTGCGACTTTGGGAAAGAGTTGAGTTACGATGTATTCAAACATAGATAATCGAGTATATTAACTAGATCATCCTACACTTTGTTATGCTTCCCTACATTTTGTCTAGTAAATGGGGCTTTCATGGAGGCACGGGGATTTTGTGGGCGAGTAACTGGGGCAGGGGAATTAGCTTGGAGGAGGTGGTCTGCGGGAACAATCCTAATTCTAGGGGCTCTGCTTGGTTGTCTCTTAAGTTTGGCATTCTGCTATCTCGCATGGGGATTATAGGGATGGGATGGGAGGGAGTCTGCCTGAGTGATTTGTTGTTTATTGTATGCCTAGCAAACTTGGGAGTTGAAGGTAAGGAAGTGGCAATTATCATTGCGGTCGGACCACTCCAATTCCTAAAATGCTCTAACGCTAAGCCCCTAAGGAGCGTTGGGTGAGGGAAGTCTATCACGAGTCAGGGTCTTCTTTAATGGGGGAATTGGCATGCAGAGAATGCTAGCTAGGCTAACTTAAGCCAGTCGCTGGGAAGTAGGGTGGTGAGTAAGCTAGGGGCATGATGCCTTGTAGGTGTTGGGGTTCAGATGTCAGGTCGCGGGGAGGATCTGAGTCATGCTAACCAGAGGCTAAGTCAAGGGGAATGGGGGCAGAGGAAGTCAACGAGGGGCAACAAAGATGAGGGGCATGGTTCCTTTAGGCTTGAACTCTGGGTTACAAGTTTGGTGGCTGGCCATGCACCTCGCCTCCAAGACCATAGTCACAATGCGAGCAAGGCAAGGGTCATGCATGGGCGTCTCGAGAGTCTCGGGTGGAGGTCCCTTATGCTCGTGGGTTATGCGCATAAATCGTGGGTGACAGATTTGTTGCATTGTCAGAACCATGGGATGAAGGCAATTCGAAAATTAACATTTTAGAAATTATGGTTTCTTGCTCCCACAACACGAAGTTGGGAGGTAACTTTCCTTATCCAAGAAAAGCACATAGGTTTGTTTCATACCAATGTTTGAAGGTGCCTGGAAGGTACAGGGGTATTATGGCTATGGTTCGAGCAATGATTACCAAGGGCCGCAGGAAGAGACTGTGAGGGAGCGAGGCCGAGGTTGAGCCGAGCACCACGAGCAAACGTCGAGGCAGGAAGATCGTGGCCAACCTGATCGAGGAAGCAGCGGTTGCATATGTAGGGGGCACCATAGGGGAAATGAAACGATTCATAGCGGAATGAGAGGAAAATATAAATCGTCAAGCGAGTGTGGAGCCAACAGACACAAAGGATTGGAAGATCCTGATTCCAGACTCGGGACACACCAAAGGTCAAGAGGCATAATACAAATAGTCCATTTATCTGTATTGGATCATGAAATGCCTTCTGGGCAAGACCATGGAGAAAATTTGGATGACTATTGTCTAGGACTTTCCAAATTATAAATAGGACTTTCAAAAAATGCAATTTCAATTGCAGAAGTAGGATGGCCACCTAGATCATATAGAGAAACATTTCCCATGCCTATTCATGTTAACTGAGATTCCAGGCTCCAACGCAAAAGATACAACCCCGGTGGCTTCAGCTTCCACCGAACAGGAGGAATAGAATGTTGACTCTTAGTCCTTTTTTTTATTTGTTTTCATGCGGATAGCTTTTAATTTATAGTTTACAGTCATATATATGTATAGACAACTAGAATATGGTTGTGGACATGACTATCAAGATTATATATTTTGGATAGATAGAATAAGTATTTTTTGCTACTAGACAACTTAAACTACGGTTAGGTGGTCAACATACATGGTTTCCTATTGGACAAGTTGAGACCACCTAACCAGGATATATGTGTTTAACTTGCTTACTTATTTTATAATGAACAAGAAGGATCTACCAAGCTTAACAAAAAAAAACTTTCTTCTCAATTTATTAAACACCAAATTTCTAAGCTTAGTTTTGAATTTCCTTTATAGCCAAAACTCAAGCCATGAAAATTAATATGAGTTGATGTTTGTGAGGCCTTTGCAATGTAGCTAGAGTACTTGTATTTCAACAAGATTCCAATAACTCCACTAGGTGTTTCTATGGTCTTCTTACCTATTTTATGTCTGATTAGTACTTGATTTTTGAAGTGAAATAAATATCTATATGTCTTCCTCTCAACCTTTGTATGGTTGCAATAAAAACCTAATGTTGTAAAGAAATAAATTCTAAGAATTTGAACTTCCACTTCAACTTTAAATGAATGTCTAATAACTTATAGATTGTTCAATGCAATTTAAATGCTACTCTTTATTGAACTTAGAAAAGTATTTGAGATGTTGGCCTTGATATTTGGATTTATATTCTTAAAAGCTTATCTTTATGGTATGTTAATATTATATCTAAAATGACAAGGATTGGGAAAGTAAGGTGCATATGCTACCATCTATTTGTTTCCTACAGAAGAGTTCTAAACTCTGTTATAGTTATGCAATTTGTAAGATTTTAAAATCATGGTGATCATTTACAATGATAAATTAAAAGTTATGATTGATAAATAATAATTTAAATTAAAATAAATTATGAGAGTTTACCACATTTTATATATAATATTGATGGAATATAATTAATAATTAAAATAAAATATTATATATAAAATTTATTTTAAAATTAATGGAAAAACTCATAAATATTAAGTATTTAGTTATTATATAAATAAAAGAAATTCAATTATCATATTTTATTATAAGATATTTACTTCTTTATAATTATCTATATAAAAAATCGATTTAATTTTCATGGTTAATACTGGATTATATATAAAGTATCCTCAATCTAATATAACAATATTTATATTGAAATAAAGTATTCTATATATGATTAATAAAATATCTTACTTCTTTATAGTTATCTATATAAAAAAACAATTTATAAGGTTTTTATGGTTTCTTTATAACTATCTATTAATAAAAAGAAAACCAAGTTATAAATTTTATGGTTTGTTGCAGAGGTGTATATTATAAAATATTTTTATTCATTTATATGAATATTTATATAACGATATAGATATTTATGTAAATAAAAATGCTTGTTTAAATAAAAATATTTATTATATAACTATTCATTAAATTGTTATATAATGCTAGAAAATATTTTATTACAATTTAATAATTAATTAATTTTTTTTCTTTAGAAAAAAATTAAATTAAACATAAATTTGATATAATTAAAAAAACATTTCATGCATTAAAAACTAATTGTTCATATTTAGTGTGAATGCCAAGCCAGCGAGTTCCCTAAACGTACCTCTATGATAAAATAATAATAGTAGTAACACCACATAGATGCTAGTAGTAACCTCGACATCGTTATATTTGGCTTGCAACGCCTTCTAACATAATCTTCTGGAATGTAAACATCCATAGCCAGATCCATTGAAAACTTGCAAAAGCAACCTACGACAAAAAAATGAAAAAGGCCCAGCTGCAATAAAAGCTTAATTAATTAAAAGCTGGAATATAAACATCCATAGCCAGATCCATTGAAAACTTGCAAGACGCAGCCTACGACAAAAAAATGAAAAGGGCCCAGCTGCAATAAAAGCTTAATTAATTAAAAGCTGGAATATAAACATCCATAGCCAGATCCATTGAAAACTTTCCAGACACAGCCTACGACAAAAAAATGAAAAGGGCCCAGCTGCAATAAAAGCTTAATTAATTAAACGCTGGAATATAAACATCCATAGCCAGATCCATTGAAAACTTGCAAGACGCAGTGTACGACAAAAAAATGAAAAGGGCCCAGCTGCAATAAAAAATTAATTAATTAAAAGCACCAGATATTAGAATAAATAAAATAACGCCCTTCGAAATTCAAATTTGAATTCACTTCAAATGGGTTTTCAACATTAATTTCGCCAGACTGGATTACGTACTGTATGACTGCAAACATTATTTACTGGCCGTCATGCCCATGGGGATCATCTGGCATCTACATAAGCCATGGATGATGCATCAACCCATATCCGCAAACCGTTAACTGGAAAGTGTGTTTGCGGCAGAAATTATGACATGGGTATCATGCCCATGGGGATCATCTGGCATCTGCATAAGCCATGGATGATGCATCAACCCATATCCGCAAACCGTTAACTGGAAAGTGTGTTTGCCGGAGAAATTATGACATGGGTTTACAGTGAAAGCAAATGTCAGAATCCTGTACTCTCACTGTCACTGTCAAAGCATTCAATACCCTATAGCATGGGAAATATGATTTGCCGTAACAATTGGTCAGTTATGCGCGCTGAAATTGTTGAAATAATTAATACGATTAACTGTTGTCCTTGCAGCAATTCGGAAGTCGGTGTCAAGATGGTTGAGACGTGTATGAACTAATACTAGTCACAATAAATCATATATTGAGATATTTAAAAGTAATTATTTTTTATTATTTAATATAAAATATTATAGGTTATAAAAATAAATAATAATAAAAAGTTGTTAAATATATAATAAATAGTAGTAAAGTGTAAAATAAATGATAAGGTTTATGTTTGGTTAAGGGTTTATTTTATTTGGATTTAAGGAAATAGGTTAATGGCTCAAGGATTTAATGGAATAGGTTAACGATGGAAGCTCTAGAGACATCTTTCAGGAGTGAAAATTTGCCCCTTTATGGATTACCATAGTTGTATGTTGGTTTGACACCTAAGTTATGATAGATTTTCCCACCTGTAAAAACAATAGATGGTAAGGTTCTTTGTATCCTTCTGTAAAAATCTGGCCATGCTAATGGTTGGTAAGACCAACTTTTGAGTGATTTTGACCACTTAAATGTCTCTGGATAGGTACTACTTAAGCCATAGATTAATGGTACATTCATCTGGAAACTGACATAAATTAGTAAACAAAAAAGTAATAAACTTTAAATTAAAATAAATTTAAAATAGTTTTTCTATTAAATTTAATATTAATTTTCGAATATTATTAAATATACATTCAATTTTTTATATAAATTTGTAAAATATTTAAATACTTTTAATAGAATGATTTCACATTTTTTTTTTTCTACTTACTAGGATTTTGAGTTTTGAACCTCATGCTTTACACATTATCCATAACAAAAAGAGCCAATTAAATGGCACTCCATGGGCTATAATTTTTTTTCCGTTCCCCTTTATAAACTTATTTGGCTTATATAATTTAATGGTTGGAGAAATGAAATGTGGTAAAAAAACCATAAACCTTTGTTTTTATATATTTCAAAATTTATAATCAATATAAAAAGGACCATCACTTTGGTTAAAAATGCTTATTTTCATATCAGTGATTTAATAATCCAAATTGTTTATTTAGGGTTTAGGTATGGATATTAATGATTATCAAATTTATTTATTAGTTTATAATTTTTTAAAAAGAAAAAATTATTTGGGTTAGCTCAATTGGCAACTGGCCATGGAAATGAGTCTCACCAAACTTGAAGTCTTAGTTTCAATCTTGTACTATCCCCATTGGCAAATAGTTTTGTTGGCAATGAAGTCTCACCTGATGAAGAATTATTTTGTTTATTTTATATTATTTTGTCAATAAAATAAGTGAAGCATACCATGTTAATCACACGGTAACAACTTTCATGCTTAGTCAACTTCACCAACAATGTTTCAATTGTAGCAACCAAAGTCCAACCATAATCTTCCCCTTAATCATTGGTCAACCATGGTAATAGCTTTCAATCATGTTCAACTGAGGTGAACCTTGGTAATCACTATCAATCATGGTCAACTAGGAAGATCACAATGTTATATTTCTCTATGTAGTAGCCAGACTTCATTCTAATTTTAATGTTAATGTTACATTGTTAGATTAATGTAACATAGATACATTGCTTTATTTATTGTTGACTATGGTCAAACTAATTCAACCATGTTAATCCACAATCAACAATTTTCATTCTTAGTCAACTTCACCAACAACGTTGAATTGTAGTAAACCAAAGTCAACCATAATCTTCCCCTTAATCGTTGGTCAACCATGGTAATTATTTTCAATCATGTTCAATTGAAGTCAACTTGGGTAATCATTGTCAATCATGGTCAACTAAGGTCAACCATGACAATCATTGTAAATCATATGGTCAATCCTCTTCAACCATAGTCAACCTCCTCAACCCACTCAATGATTAATGTAACTAATTTTGTAACATTAATGTAACATTACCATTAACATTAATGTAAGATCAACCATGGTCAACATTAATGTAACATTACTGTAACCATGTAGAAATGCTTAACCATGGTCAATAATGGTAAACAAAGGTCAACCATAATCTTTGTCTTAATCCTTGGTCAACCATGGTAATCATTATTAATCATGGTCAACTAAGGTCAACCATGCTCTAACTTGACCAACAATAGTCAACCTTATTAACCATGGTCAACCCCATCAACCCACTTCAACAATTAATGCAACCATTTTTGTAACATTAATGTAACAATGGTCTTTAAGTTAATGTAACATCAACCATTGTCAATGGTTAACCTTGGTCAATATTAAGTTAACATTGTAAATGTGGTCAACATTAATGTAAATGTCTTCGACACCAGTCAACCTGGTTAGCTATGATCAACTCATCAACCCTTTTCAACCATGGTTCACCATGGTCACCAAATCCACCTCACACATGTGGGTCATCAACTAGCACAACTATATTAGTAAATGTGGTTGATATAAGTCGATTGAAAACATTTTCCTCCTTGTATATGTCAATCAATGTATGACTATATTAGTAAATGTGGTTGATATACCCTGATTGACAACATTTTCCTTTATATATGCCAATGTACGACTATATTAGTAAATGTGGTTGATATAGTCAGATTGACAACATTTTCCTCCTTATATATGCCAATCAATATACGAAATTGATATTAATCTTATATCAATCACATTTACTAATGTGATTTTTTAAATTATTTATTTAGTTTAAATTATTTTATTGTTTAAATTTTTTTATTTTAAGTTGTTAAAAAAAATTATTTATTTTTGTATTTTTAGGGAGGAAAAGTATTTTTTTTAATGTTTAATTTTTGGAAATTTCATTTAAAAAAATTAAAATATTGACTTTTATATAAAAACATTTTTAAGATTATATATGGTTTTTTTAATGACCTTATTTATTTATACTTAGTGAAAATGAGTTTTAGAGAATAGGTTTAAAAATGTCATATTATCGATTTTTAATGGTTTGTTTTATTTAACGTTTTGTTGGCAAAGTTACAAACATGATTTAATGTAAAATTTCAATTTCAAATTAGTTATAAATTTAATATAAAAATATATAAATATCTTTTGATTGGACTACTATAAATTAATATAAAAATAAATAAATATCTTTGGTAGGACCATTTTTTGATTTTTTAAGTGTTAATTTTTTAGATTTTTTTAGTAATAATGGTATTGGTCATTTTTTTAACATAAAAATATGGATTTTTAGGGTTAGAGTTTTCTTTTGAAGTGATAGTTAGGAAATTTAATTCATCATTTAATTTTTGTTGAAGATAATGTGTTTTGATTATTAAAATTCTCTTATATAGTACTTTTGTGCATTACAAAGTTTAGAGTTAGCATTAAAGGTCCATCAACTAAGTATTGTAAATGAAGATATTAGATATACGTAAAGCTAAATTTTATTGTCAAATCCATGAATATAAGCATTCAATTAGATTTTAGCTAGTTATTACACCATTGCAAATTATTTGATCTTGAAAATTGCAAAATTTAATTTTCTTGGACCTAAAAATTAACTAAATTATAGCTTTATTTTAAATTATTAAACATCCCTCATCTCTCCAACAACCTTTCATTTTTTTAGTGATGTAGAGTTACCCACAAGCCTCCACTTACTAAAGCAGATGAGAATGTATTGTGGTCCCGAGGGGAGCATGACATGATACCCAACCACACGGGTGTCGAAATGGGCTAAACTGTAGAGGAGCTGACTTCCATATATATTGGGTGTGACTTCCTTCATTTGGTTAGGGAGCAAGCCAGCCTTATGGGCTAAGCTGTACAGGAGCTGACTTCCATATATTGAGTGTGACTTCCTTCATTTGGTTAGGGAGCAAGGCAGCCTTACTGGACACTAATTATAAAGTAAAGAAACTAAATATTTTAAAATGTAAATTTTATTTCAAAATTTCCAATACCTTATGATTAAAATAAATTTATAGGGATTTAAACAACAAACAGAGAGCCCAAAAAATTGGAAAAACGATCAACACGAGAATAATGCCCCCTCCGGCTCCACATTTTTCTTTCACTTGCGTGATTATCAACTCAGTATACCGTTCTTCTATAGCAAAATGGTCCCACAAGTAGAAAATTCAGTGAATTTGCATGGAGAATTCATGGGCGGTTATTCATATCATAATTCATTGCCACCAATTCAACGGAGCGATGGAATGTCCGTGGTTCCAAAGAATCGCAATAGATTCACAACTCTCTTTCATGGATGACCGGTTGCCAAGGTGATCATTATACTCGACTTATCGCATCTCCCTATTCTAGAAAATGATGTTGAGTGGATTTGGGCGTTTTTATAATTTGGAGAAAAATCGATATCAATAATAGTATACAAACTGAGGCATTATTCCAAGTTTAAATATATGTACTGCAGAGAAGTCTGTACGTGTGAAAACGGTAAGGGAAGATTTCAACGTGAAGTTGAGGTCCCTGTCTATTGAATATTTGTCAGTGTTATTTCCGTAAGTTTCAAGCAATGGATTTTATGGCTGTTGGGCGATTTCTTCGGCATACGTGGACTAATAGTTTGGAAGTCTCAGAGAAAGAGTTTTAATTAGCACTAAAAAAGCTAGCGTATATAAAAATAAATCAGAATATTGTATTAATCATTTAGATCACAAAAAAACATATAGATGTACATTAAAATATTTTTCGGTTAGATTTTAATTTTTTTACCTATTTTGTTTCAATGGAGTAGTTTAATTGGTGATTAAAATAATATAAAATGTGTGAAAACTAAGAAACTAAAGGTTCAAATCCCCCGGTTGTGATCGAGTTTAAGGAGAGGATGACATGTCATAGATCCCTATATCAGAAACACGGAAGACTCATAGAATGAGCTTGCTATTTCATTACTGAATATAATTATTTATAGATACATTTGAAGGACAATCAATAATGACCTCTGCCGATCTCCGTCGTCTTGAAATGATGTTCAACTGATTCTTGCACAGTCACATTAAATTTGCTGACATGTGAATAGTGGACGGCGCTGTTTGCGTAGTTGTGATTAATGGTCTAACACCTCCCCTTAATCACAATGACCTAAACTTTAACTTGTCTGCTGGTCTAAGTCTCAGCTGGGCTTACAACAAAACATTTCAATTTTGCCTTTTTATTAAAGGGTCCATGCTTGTTCCTTTTCCTTTGCTGGTGTAGTTTCATCTTCACCTTTATTGTCATGAGATAGTGATTGAGTTTCTCCTTTCTTGATTGTAGGGTAACATTCTTTGTATTCAACATTGCTTCAGGTTCTTGGGACTTATACTTGTCCTTAATGTTTGCAATTTTTCAAGTTTTGTTGCTTCTTTCTAATTGTCAATATCTGCACACTCAAAAACAATATTAGATTCATTAAAAAAACCATATTGATTTTTGTCATCATGCTTTTTGGAAAGAGCTTTGCTTCCTTCATTTTTCTTTGCTGACATAGTTAATTGCTTCATGTCTTCAACCTCTTCGTCAATTTTGTTGCTGCAAACATGTTGTCCTCCATTTGATTTGTGTATGGAGGTAGACAACTCTTCTCACCAAACAACAACAACTCATCAATAAGATGCTCTTCATGCATCATATTGAACCACTCATCATGTGATACATAATTGTCATCAAATTTGACTTCATAAATCTCTGCATCACAGGGAGTTTCCTTAATATCACATACTACTCTATTGTGAACTAAAGACATACTTTCAGCCTTAATCCCAGCTATGATGCTTTCAACACAATCACTTTTAGCAACAACACCTTCATCAACTTCAACTTTCTCACTACCCTCCATACTGTATTTCATTTCTAGAATATCCCAAAATATTTTTGCATCACATATTTCACCAAATTCATACAAAATATTAGGCAAAATATTTTCATCTAAAGCTTATATGATGAGAAACAATGCTACTGCACCTTTACTTTTATCATTGGCATTTATGGAAATTCCTTGAACAAATTGCCATAAATTTACTGAACCAAACAATCCCTCCATTTTTATTGCCCAAAGTTTAAAATTTTTACCTGAGAAAATTGGCAGAATTGGCATTAATCGTTTCAGTATTGCATCAGTGTCTTCAAATTCTTCTATCTGATTTAGATCTACTTTTGGTTGAAGCATTTCATATTCTTCTGCAACTATTACTATTTCATTCTTTCTCCTCACCTATTTCAATTCTCTACGAGACTGTCTCCTCTATTGATCCATCACTTTACCATAGAGTCAAATTCAAAATAATTTGCAGCTGAGGCTTCGCTACAAGCTCCTTCATGCTTTAGCTTTATCACACTTCAAACATAACGCCTCTTCTACTGCCTTCCTCGGCTCTCCTTGGCCCTGGAGGCTCCTCCAATTAGACCAATGACCTTCTACTTGGCTCTCCACACAGGCTGACTGTAACAAACGGTGCTCACTAACAACACTCTCTTGAACAAGACCCACTTGCACCATTCAACATGGCAAATCGGTCCTACCCGCAGCACTCTACTGCACAGCAGGCTCTCCACACAACGACATGAATATGTGCAACCGTCACTCAAATGGAAAACACTTCTTACACGCGCTAGGTGATGTCTCACAACATACCCAATGATTTCTGCAAAGAATCACCTCAACACAACACTCACACTCTTTCAGCATCAACGACCTTGTTCAACCCTCTATGGGTCATGCATCAACACCAAAAACAACACAATCACCACAAATCACTCAACTCGCTTAGTGCTCAGCGACATCCAAAAGCCTTCAGCCTCAATGTCTTCAATCTGCAACATGACTCCACGGCTTCACAAACACACCTGGTCTTTAATCTGTAACATGACTTCAATTAACTCACGTCTGCTTTAGGTTCACCACACCACACCACCGCTTCAATGCAGAGATCTCATCTTTATCATTCACATTCGAGTGCTCGCCAGTCAACGATTACTCTACATAGCTTCACACAAGTTTCAGACTCGCGCATACTAGAAATCTAGGCCACTTCCACATCCATGGCTCAAATGGGCTGGCAACTTGGCGCACTCCTCATACAACGCCACAACCTCTACCAGACACAGCGCCACAGTCTAGCACTAGCTTGGATTTACGGGTTCACACTAAGCCTTCACACCCACAATGACGCTTCAAGCCACAATGGCTCCTCATATGGTGGCAACAACTCTCTGACATACTCTTCTGATAAGTGTTCGTATCACACACCACCGAGCCCACCACTTAAGTGTTTGATCTATGCATCGGTTGCACTTCCACAACGCTTGCTCTTCCTCACACAGTAGACATAGTTGAAACCCTTGGCTCTGATACCATATCAGAAACACGGAAGACTCATAGAATGAGCTTGATATTTCATTACTGAATATAATTATTTATAAATACATCTGAAGGACAATCAATAATGACCTCCGCTGATCTTCGCCGTCTTGAAATGATGTTCAACTGATTCTTCCATAGTCACATTAAATTTGCTGACATGTGAATAGTGGGCGGCGTTGTTTGTGCAGTTGTGATTAATGGTCTAACACCCGAGAGCCTCTAGAGGTTTACTAGTAGTTACATGTCAGGCATGTTGTTGCGTTCTGGGATATAAAAAAAAGTTACATGTTTTTATTTGAATTGAAATTAATCTAGAAAGTGTTGTCCCAACCTAAAGAACATTATCATTTTGGAGAGACATTTAGATCCAAAGGTGGAAGAGAGAAATCAATTGGAGATGTTGACCAATCAAATGAAGGAGGAGCTTGCTAATGTGATAATTTGTTTTGTTCAATCTAAAACATTAGTGCTTATATTTGATCTCTTAGTTCTTGAATTTGTTACCTTTAAGAAAT
The DNA here is from genome assembly GCA_000404065.3 of Pinus taeda. Lineage (NCBI taxonomy): Eukaryota > Viridiplantae > Streptophyta > Pinopsida > Pinales > Pinaceae > Pinus > Pinus taeda. The sequence goes on from APFE030954716.1 coordinate 16,405, forward strand.
GAAGATTTGAATAGCGGTAGTCCAAGTGGAAGCCACATGAACTTGTTGGAACTAAAGTTAATTAACCATTGGTTGGAAATCTTCTATTATTTTCATTCAACTAAAGATGTTATCCCAATTTCCCACTATGGAGTGCTAGGCCATTTATATCTATGCTAGAAATTCTGTTATCTTGAAATGGTTGAGAGAATAGCCAAGAGTGAACTCGCAGTGATAAACACTGGATATAAGGGGTTTTCTTTTTGCTCCTGGAAAGAAAGACATAGATAAAAAACATAGAGAAAGAAACCAAGTGAATTTTAATGTTTCCCAAATGTGCGGAATGCAACAGTTTATATACCAATTTCCATAAGTAGGGACTGTCATGTGTCTATCACACATGATGGGAAAAGAAACTTCATTGTGTAGAATATCCTTTCAGACTTCCAATTTGTGTGCAATGATAAAAACAAGAAGCGAGATGCATGAGTGTGACACAAGATGAAAGTGCAAGGGATATCTACATGGTTTGACATTAAAACTTCAATAATTCCAAGTGCTAAATCATCTATCGAGGCTGTCACCTACCAAACAAGAGGTATGTTTTGGGTCATGCTCATGAATAGGAAGGAACCCTAACTATTGAGAAGAAAAGTTCCAATTGGATGGAGTATAGTTTGGTTTGGTAGAGAGTTTACCCTTTTATGTTTTGGCTAAGCACATAGAAGAATTGTAAATTTTGAATTTGGATCAAAAGTAGTTTGATCCTTTTGAAAATGGATTTGAGTCTATCATCCACTAAAATTCTAAGATGGATTTGAGTCTATCATCCACTAGAAATGAATAAGAGTGAATATTTTTTATTATAAAACAAGATTCCCAAAAATTAAATTAACTAAAATTAATATAATATCGTGATTAATTTCTTGGTAAACAACATAAACCTCTACTTAATCATTTGAATATATCCATAGATTCAATGAGTATAACCATTCTTGAATTCCTTCGAGACTCAAAAGCACCCTGCACTTGCCTACCATAACAAGTTTCACAATATTATTATTAAAAAATTGTTTATAAATGGGTAAATTATAAATTGAGAAGAGTAAGTGCTCATGATTTTTTATTTTTGATCTCGAATTAAGAACGAAAAAAGTAACGTGCCGCCTCTTTGAATAATTAGGTATTATGCAAAAGTGAGGTTTTAAAAACGAACGAATGCAAGTTGACGTTGGTTGGGATAGTCGAGTGGTAGTGGTGTGAAGGATAGATAGCAACCATGCGCTACAAGTCGGCCGATGGAAACTTGTAAGGCGTTGCATTAATGTCTTTAATATCTCGTGGGTAGAATTTGTGAAATGCCTCAATTCTCAAAATGTTGTACACGTTACATTATATCGTAAATTATTGATTGCATTACTCACTTCCTGATCACAAAGTTTACAGATCGATAGTCTGTTCCTTTGAGCGAATATTTTTGTTGGTTGCCGAGATCACTCTTTTATAAAAGATTATTGTTCAATGGAATCTATCTTTATCTTTACTTTTTAATGTGTTAACCTTAATTTTATTTAGTTTTTGTTTGTGGTCCGATCAACTATTCTCCGGAAGATTACTGCTCATTCGAACTTATTCGCACTTCCATGGTCTAATGGCCGGTTACATTGTCCATATTTCTTTTATATTTTTATTCGCACTTCCATTGTCTGATGACCTGTCACATTGGTCCATATTTCTTTTATATTTCCCTGTCAAGAATACTTTGTTATAAATTGTCATAGATAGTCGTGTATATTTTGTAATATGGTTTAAAATATTTCAATTTAATTGCTAATATGGTTTAAAATATTTCAATTTAATTGCTAATAATGATGGGGTAGAGATTTAACTTAGAATATTTATAATAGAATATGGAAATCAAAGGTTGAAATTTATCGAGTTATATTTTTTTAATTTATGGAGTTATATTTTTCTAATTAAAAAAGATGTCATATGAACAAGTAAATGAATTATGGTTTTTGGACCAGTGATATTGATAATCCACTGTATTGGCTAGTGTTATTGTAACAAAGTTTGGTTAGTTAGTTTTTATGTTTATAAAAATGAAAGTAATAATACCACTGTTTTCTTATGATATTCTCGACACATGGTTTTTCCCATGCTATTCTCTAAATTAGGTTTTATTTAAGAATTTGAAATATGATTATCTTAATCATATTATAAAGGTAGATCCTATGTTGTTTAATATTTTGACTTGGTCAAATTGCATAAAAAAAATAAAAATAAATAAATAATAAAATTTCCAACCCGTGGTTTCCCATGAACTTATGGTTTTTCCTATGGCTTTCACTAAGAATTTGAAACATGATTATTTTAAACATATTGTAAAGTTAGACAAACATTAAAAAATACTCTGAAGTTTAAAATACTTTGATGGCAGTAAGAAGAAACTCTTCCAATTCAGTGGTTACCTTTGCTGGAATCCAAAATCACTAGCTTCTTACTCTTCCAATTCAGTGGTTACCTTTGCTGGAATCCAAAATCACTAGCAATCTCTCTTCGACGAAAATGGTCTGGGCAAATAGATAGCATAATGAAGAAACTAATATTAAATACACATTGTAAATTGGGTAAAATTGGGTAAAATTGGAAAATTTTGTTTTTTACAAAACACTATAGATTGCATTAAAGAATAATACCATGGGAAAACAATGGGTTGTCAAAATTATTAATTTTATTTATTTA
>APFE030954717.1:19957-51867 GCA_000404065.3 Pinus taeda
AGGACATATCAAGAAGAAAAAGGTTCAAGAAGTGAAAGATCACATTGAGAAAGAAGAAATGAATCCAACCATATCTTGTAATGCATTGGCCAAAATTACCACTCCTCAAACTATCAAGATAGAAGGAAATATCAAGAAGAAAAATGTCCAAGAAGTGAAAGTTCACATCGAGCATCAACAAATGAATCCAACCATATCTTGTAAATCATTGGAAGAAATTACCACTCCCCAAACTCTCAAGATAGAAGGACATATCAGGAAGAAGAAGGTTCAAACAATGAAATATCCGGAATAAAAGTATCAAGAAACATCAAAAGAAAAGGATACTCACCAGGAACCAACCCTGGAGAAAGAAGAAATGAATCCAACCATATCTTGTAATGCATTCATCAGAATTACCACTCCTCAAACTATGAAGATAGAAGGACATATCAAGAAGAAAAAGGTAACAGTGTTGATTGATTCAGGTAGTACCCATAATTTTATTAATGGTAAGATAGCCAAGGACTTGAATTGCTTCCTAGATCCAGCACTAGAGTGTCAAGTGACGGTTGTAAGTGGAGGAACCATAAATTGCTTTGGAAAGTGCCATAATGTCAAGCTATCCATGGGAGAATATTTATTGAATAGCCCAATTTTTTCCGTTCCAATGGGTGGTGCTGATGTTATACTAGGAGTCCAATGGCTACAATCCTTGAGTACAACAATTTTTAATTTGCAAGATCTTTTTATGAAATTTTCTTCGGAAGGAATGGAAGTTGAATTAAGGGGTATCAACGGGAAACTAGGAAAGATAATCAACTCTAACAGAATGACAAAGCTTCTAAAGAAATAACAACGAGACGTAATTGCACAATTATGTTCGCTAACTATTCACACATCGAAATAATCTACTTCTCTAGATCTCCAAAAAGTCTTGAACAATCATTCGAAGGTATTTGATACTTCCAAAGGTCTCCCACGTATTCGTGATCATGATCATGCTATTCATTTTATTCCAAGATGTGTTACTCCAAACATCAAGCCTTATAAATATCCATATTCCCAAAGGAGTGAAATTGAACATATAGTTGCAGAAATGGTAGAGGTTGATACAATTATCCAACCAAATTTGATAAACAAAGGAAGGTATGAATGGAAGAATGGCGAAGCAGGGTGGGAACTCATTCAAAAGTTGTCGAATATCCCAGTTCCAACAATATTGCCAGAACTTGACAAGGAAGGAAAAAGCATATTAGAACCAAAAGCATTTACAGAACTAAGAAGTTGATAGCTACGAAATCAATAAATTTCAAAGCATCTCATCAAGTGGAAGAACTTACCTATTGAAGATTTCACATGGAAGAATAAGAATTTTATACAGAAGCATCAAGAACTACTCAAGCGTTGAGGACAACACTTTTTGAAGGAGAGGGGCATGTTAGGCCCCCATACTACTAGTGTAACCCCTTATTGTTATTAGTACAACCCCATTATTATATTGATGTACCCATGTAGTGCCCATATTGTCACTATTGTGCCCCATGGAAGCCCACTATTGTTATTATTGTGCCCTTCCATTATTATTGTTTTATTGGCTATGATTATATTATGACCCCTTAGACTCCTATATATAGAAAGGAGGTCTTTTCATTTGTATCATCCAAGAATTGTTAATTTATGTAATGTAAAGGAGGTTTTCCCCTCGAAGAGGCTAAATTCTAAGGCATTGATCTATCTTTTCTATCTTTTTGTGAGTTGGTTTCATAACAATGTATGTATAGTTAAATATTAACAAATAAAAACATACCACATAATCATCTTTGACTTTTATATACCCAACTCAACGATTATTGTTGACTCATTTTTTTGAAAATCTAATATTTATTGAATTTTTAATTCAACAAGCATGATGTTTCTTATAAGGCCAATTTTAGCCCCAAATTTTCTTTGAGGGCTTACCTCAATAAAGGATTAGGGATGAACTGATTTGAATACTAATATAAGAGGCAACCATTCTTTTGGCCTATATTTGATGGTTTAATAGTAATGCCATCCTCACACTAGTTGGTTGGAGTTTTGTATGGAAGAAGTCAATCATTTAAAGGGTGAGCATTTGGTTTGGATCCCCACATTTCCACACTTAGAGGGATCTTAGAAAGTATTGTGGGCTTCCCTTGAAACATTACACAATTATTAGTAGTTTTTTGTTAATATTCACTTTTCAAGGAGTTTCTAGTATAAGGATATATCACCATATGAGGGTTTTTTGGAGGATTGCATGCTTTGTCTTGCAACCCACATGACCAAATTTCAAAGGTCTCACTTCCAAGTTTTGAAGGTTGATGGTGTGATTTTGAGGCCCATGGACCCACCACTAATGTTGAGATAGAATGGATTTTTCCACTTCAAATGCACATGTGTCAACCTTGGAAGACACTTGGCATTTGGACATACACTTGTATGGACCAAGCCCATCCTTGGAAGAGTCACCAAATTCGTGAATTTAGGAGCTAGAAATAATTGAAGGGTATTCTAAGGTTGGATGTAATGCCAATGATTCTTGTTACCCCTCACTTGATGGAGATGGGCTATGTTTTAGGGCTCATGTCCACTAGAATTTGTACATGTCATATGAATGCCTCTAAAATTATATAGTTTAGGTTAATTAATTTTTTAAGAAGCTCTTTTGTCCTTCCATTGGCTAGATTAGAGTCTAGAAAATTGCTATTTTATTGTAAAGAAATTTGAACACCTCCTCTATAAATAGAGGCACATTTATCCCTTAGCAAGTCTGAAATTTAAATAATTTTAGTCTTCTTATAATTTGGCTATGGATGGATGAGTTCAATGACTTTCTTGGGGACTTTGTTAACATGGATTTGATCATTTTTTATGGATGGTTATGGTGAAGCTTGGATGAATTCATGATAAATGTAGTAAGTTGATTTATCTTATATTAGTTATTTCTTTATTGGATGGATGAATCATGTATTAAGCATGTTAGCATAGTAATTTGCTTCATGATACTTTTTAAACAAACCCTTCTTCCAAGTCTTTCAGGAAACAACATGTTATCTCCTTAATTCATTTGTGGAAATTGAGAGCCTTGATTCAAAACTCTAGGGAAAGTTGGTTTACACATCCTGGCCATTTTTTACGTCTTATATCATATGCCCCCAAAATACATTTCCAAGTTAAGATACTAATATTCTATCCTCCTCCTCCTCTTTTCTTCTATAAATCATTTTATTGGGGTTTTACTCTCCTTATAATTCCTTGGTTTAGTATGTTTGAGTAAATTCCCTTTCTACTAAAATCCTATAAATTACCCTAAAACCATACAATCCTATCTTCCACTTTAAATCCTAAAACCATACAAGTCACAAAGGTAAGAGGAAATGGAGGAATGCCCCAGGTTAGAGCATTTTTTAAGTCGAAGGATATCACATGATGATGGCCTTCCCACTTCATAGAGCCACATTGTGGTTACTTGATCACAAATCTACCCCCTTTAAGGAGGGACATTTTGTGCAATAATCAATTTAATTGCATAATAAAGTTACTTTATGGAGTATTACACATCATTCAAGGTGCATTGCACATATTTCAAGGCATGTTCCACCCTCGAGACATATGGGCAAGGACACTTGGTTCAAGGCATGATTTACATATGTAGAGGAGAGAACTTTGCATGAGTAAGTGACATGCGACATGAATGACATGGTCCAAGTTCCCAAGTAAAGAATTAAATCATACTCCAAATAAATAAAATGATGACACATGGAAAGTTAACCTATGAAAAACATAAAAAGGTCCGAAGTTAATATTTTAACTATAAGCTAAAGAAGGAACAAATGTGAGCTTATTTGCATGCTAAAGAGAAGCACTTGGGTTCATGTGGACTCTAGCACCAAGGTTCATGAAGCCCTAAATCACATGAAGAAGAACGTAGGGAGGTGGACCTTAGGTAAGTGAACATGGTTTGTGGATTATAATATTTTCTCTCTCTAAAACCCTAAAAGGGACCAAGCCCTAATTTGATATCATGAGCACCTATAAAGACATGAATGATTCATTATCTAGAGGCATGGTTGGTTGTATGGGAATGCCCCTCCAAGCTTAGTTGAAGAAATATTAGGAGGAAGAAGTTAAGGGGCATTGTGAGGTTCTGCATCTCACTTTATTTTTCTTAGATCAATTTGATTGTTGAAAATTGTTACTACATATCCGTTATAATAATCTTCTTAGAGTGGTTGATTTTCTCCAATAATAGGATGTTATGATTGAGGTCAAACCCTTCACTCATTGTACTATAATCATTGTGATCATTAAAGAATATTTTCTAACTTATTGTCTTGGTTAGTGTTGTTCACTCTATTCAAAGTTACCCTAGATAGGGTTTAAAGGTTAAGTGCAATATATTTAGGCACTCTTAATCTTAGGGTGAAATTACACTTGCAAAATTATGTATTATCAGTTGTTCATTCTATAAAAAAAAAAATATTTTTACTCTTGTGTACTATATGTATGTTTTCGTGTAAATATTCATGGTTGCACATTATTAGTTGTTTAATTTTGCATTGGTTGTGAGGAGCATCTTTGGAGAGATCATAAATCTTTTTTTATAATGAAGTAAATACATGTGGTTTGTTGGAGCATATATATAACAACCTATCTATGTTTTCTTTTATACAAGTTCGAGCCCTCTTGATTGTTGATCTTGATTACATTTCCCATTGGATAATCCTTGATCTTGTCAAACCACCATCTCTTTAATTCTAATAATATCATAAACATATTTTCTAGTTTTTCCTACTAATGTTGGAAGAGAATATAAATAAAGTGAGAATAAGAGTCATTGCGGTGACAATGTACAACCCTCCTAAGTTCCTCTATGGTTGAACTTTGTTTTGAGACTCTTAATATCTTTGGATGTAAGTCTAGAAGGTAGTAGCGGAGAATTATTTAGGTCAAGTGATTTGGATTGGATCATTTATTATTTTTCATCCATATCAATTATTTTAGAGTGGAAAAAAAATTGCAAGATTCAACTTATAGGGCCATTTTTATTGGAAAGTCCCAATTTGGAGAATTGGGTTCTAAACCTTACATAGGAAATCTGACACATTGGAAAACGTTTTTGGGGGTCTACAAAACCTCACTTATGTAAAACTTGACGGTATTGTTATAACTTCAGAGAAATTTCCAACAATGGAAGAAATACATCAAATGGAGTTTGTATGCAAAATTTATGCTACCTATAAGTTGAACTTCTTATTTGTCCATCATGATTCAAGATGCCATGTTAGCCCCCGTTACTCATTAAATGGGGCTTATCCAAGTGAATACTATGAAAAAGACTCTAGAAGGTTCAAATTTGTAACTCTAGCTGATATTTTAAGGAGTCAAACTTAACCCCTAATTGGATGTCAAATAATGTTATATCTAGGCACTACAAGGAAAATGGGTTCCGTTCTATTTGTTTACATTTTGTTCCATAGTAGAGAAGAGTAGTTGGGACTAGATAAAGAGAGAGACACAAATGGAGGGGGGTTGTTTTAGAGCATCCCAAGGGCCATAAATATTACGTAGTGTTGAAAAGTGTAACTAGGTTTAGTCTTCATAATGACATGTAATTATGATTTTATGTAATGAGATGTAAAGAAAAATATATATAATTATTGTATTGGCTTGCTTCATGGGTTTCATGAGAAAGAGATTTTTTTTTTGAGCCAAGACTCCCATTGAGAGCCTTTAGGAATTATTTTTCATCTAGTCATAAAATTATAGAGTCATTATCATGTTACACTTTGTAAAAGGTCAATATTGTCTATGTAAAGTATCCTCCAAGACCTTGTCACTTATCCTCTTCAAGTCAGTGTACAACGATGGAAGAACATGCTAGAATAAGTTGTCCTAACCTCTAGTGATCATGTTGTCCTAAAGGATATTTGATGAGGTGTATATAAAGCCTAACTCAGCCTCACTTGAAAGAAAACTTGACATACATTCAGTGAAGAAGTGTGAAGAAGAAGGGCTACAAAGAGAAGTGCGAAGAAGTGATAAGGAGGGTTTATTCTAGCAAGCGAAGGAAGTTTCTTCTGGGAAACCGAAGGAGGATTCTTTTGGGCATAGTGAAGAAGGTTTCTTCTAGGATCAACAAATAAGAGTTTCTTTTGGGGAAACAATGAAGGTTTCTTCTAGGGCAGTGAAGAAGGTTTCTTCTGGGGCAATGAAGGAAGCATTCTTTTGGGATACTTGTTCTGGGTAACTTAGATAGAGATCTAGATACCAATATTCTCTAAAGGAAGCCAGTGATATCATATAGATTGATTTTCTCTAGGAGAAGTTGAGAAGAAGCAGTGTGAAGTATAGAGACTGGGTTTCTCTAGAAGGAGCCGAGGAAAGCAGTTCGAGGTCAAGAAGAAAGTCGAGAAAGGGAAGAGGCAGATCATCAAGGATAGTGAAAAGGTTCTTGGGAGGATACTAGAGTCAATGGTCTTTGTCATGGTCTTGGTACTTATCAATGTAAGATCTAGAAGAAGAATTTTGATCAGGTTTTCCTCTCAAGAGGTGAGAGGTTTTAGCCCTGGCTGACAAGCCCACATACTATGCCACTTGTCTTTTGTTGTGCATATTGGTAATTGTCTTGATGAAAAGAATACAATAATAACATAAAGAAGAAAATACTATAAGATAAGAAGTAAAAGTTTATCACAAGCAATTATCAAGCAGATAAATCTTTTAACTATCCATGCCCTAGATTTCTCAACATGGAATTAGAGCTTAGGTGTTGAAGTCAAGAAGGGGCATGAAATCAAGAAGACATCAAGCAATGGAAAAATGATCACAAAAGATTCAAATGCCACCAATTTCAATATATTAAAAACCCTAGATCGAATAAATATACACTAGCAAGAGTCTTGAAACCATCTTCAAGAAAGAAGGAAGACTAAATCATTTAAGGAGGATTGTGAATCAAGCTCTCTCTTATTAATCTCCCATCAAATCCTCTATCAACATCAAGATTAAGGAGGAAGCGAGCATCAATCTCTCAAGTATGTCTATGACTATATATGATAATAACAATATGTATTTTTGCAAGAAAAGCAATAAATTGGTTCGCGCTGAAAATTTATGTGCATGGAAGAAAAGGACAGTCTTAAATCTGATTGAGAATGAGGTCATGGATCACATCAAAGGATCGATAACCTAGCCTCAAAAGGAACATAATCAAGCACATGCTAGATTCATGAAGGGAGAAGTGAGAGCCCGAAGAATTCTTATAGAATTTGTAAAAGACTCTCTAATCCCATATGTATCAAAGTTGGATACTGCAAAAGCTATATATGACAAATTGGTAGAGTTTTTTTCCGTAAGTACTGTAGGAGAAGTAATATCATTAAGGTAAGAACTCCACAAACTGAAGATATCCAAGGAAGATGGAATAGCCTCATAGTTTATGAGGATATCATAAATTTGAGATCAACTACAAGTGTTAGGGGAAGTCATGTCTGATGGAGAAATGACCACAGTGGTATTGAATGCACTACCAGAAGAATGGGGTAACTTCACTTCAAGTTTATATGGAAAGAAAGAGACCAATCCATTTCAAGATCTATGGTCACTCTGTAAGATCAAAGAAACCAGACTGAAGGCAATGATTGATGTTGGACCAAATGAGTAGAATCAAGAATATGTTGCTATGGCAAGAAGAAAAGGGAAATTTAGAAAGTTTGGTCCTCAAAAGAAAAGGAAGAACATGGCTAAGGTAAGATATTATGGATGTCAATAAATTGGGCACTATAAAAGAGATTGTCCTAAACGTAATAAGGACAAGAGGGATAGGGAAGAAGCCCACATTATTGAAGAAGTAAAAGATTCTAAGACAAAGAATCTTAAGAATGAAGAAGTAAAATATCTCTACCATGAATGAGATGATCTTCTTCACTAGAAGGTACTTTTCACTTGTAATTTATAGATAGGAAATCAATGTAAATAAGATAGAATGCATCCTATTAGAAAATAACATTCTAATAGAAGCATTAGAAGTAAGATATCTTGACATGGGAAGAAGAAAGGATGTCTCGAATAGATTCTATTATTACAAAGAATAAGAGCTCTTAGAAACCTCATCAAAACCTCAAGTGATATAAATAAGTAGAGGTCATCATCGACTAGGATCATCACATAATAGTCAATAAAGAAACATATGTTGGGTGAAGATATGAAATATCCTTAAGTTTCTCTGATGGAATCCTAATCAAACGATACACTAATCTAAGAGGAAAGAAAGAGTTTCATCAAGAATTCCAACTCGTGGGATTCAAGGGATGATGGTATGATGACATAACAAGCAAGCAAGTCTAAAGGATAAAGTTCTTTCAAATGAAGCTTCTACAGGAATTCTGGATAACTGAAAGGAAAGATGAGGTATGTATGCTTACATTGGATATTATGAAAGTCATGTCATATGGTTGCAGATAATATGGATCACTATTTCCATCCGGGGAAACATGTTCAAAAGAAGAAAGGATCTCCTCCTCTGAAAGATTGCAGAAAAACATAAGTCACACTAGATGAAATCAACATAATATGTTCTCCTATGAATCATGAGGAAGCTGACTACAATTAAGGAACACTGATTAGAAGCTCATAAGAATGAAGTATGTGAAAAGAAAGGAAGAGATCATGAAAATATGCAACAAAGGTAGAATGCATTCAACATCTGAGACCAAGAAGAGTTGACAAAGAAAGATATAAAGACTGATAAGAGTCGGAAAAATGTGGAGACCCTTAAAAATGGATATCTTTGGGAAATGTGTCAATTTGGATACAAGATATTGATACATGCAGGAAGATGTCTTGATGAAAGATGATCACAAGGGTAATTTTGATTTAAGTGTTCATCTCTTATTTTTGAACTAAGATCTGGATGGGATTATGTAGGTCTGCCAAAGGGAAGATCTGTGGATGACTTCCAAGAGGACCATATTGAAGGATGTTGGATCCTTCTAGAATATATGGTATCAAGAAAGCAGCATGACGTGAAGCAAAGCTAGATGGAAAATTGATGGATCACTTTCTGATGAAATGAGGACATGAATAAATCATGGATGTAAGTGATGGATGGTTTGTTCCCTATGAATAAGTCCCTGAAAGATGAAGACTCCATGAAAAAGGAAATTTATGACATCATATAAGAGCAGAGTTCTTCAAGCAGTTGGTTGTTTCATGTTATCCATATGAGGAGCTATTGTAGGCCCCGTTAAGACAGAGCCTGAAAATAAGTTTCTTGCTTGGAAGAAACTTGGAAATTTCTAAGCCAAGAGGGAGATTAGGTACATTCCTTTTGTAGGAATGAGTACATTCCTTTATTGGATTATGTCCTCCCTATTTGAGAGGGAGAGATAGACATGTCATTCTGGTCTTCACCTGGATGACAGAATGGAAAATTGGGTAATCATTTGGCATCCGATACTCTTTGAGGATGAGATAGGGCATCCAATAGAAGAGTAGTCGTGGAGGACCGATATTATTTGAGGGTTGGGGAGTCCAATATAAGAATTGTCCTCATGGAACACATGCTAAGTACCCAGGTAGGGGATGTTCTGAGAGAGACAATGATGAGAGTGTCTATAAATCATTGGTCTCGCTAACATTGATCTTAGATCTTGTGGAGAGATGGAGTTGTTAGTCAAGACCTTGCTATGTAATAATGCGGGTTGATATAATTCTATAAAAATGAGTTACCAATCTCAATTCTTCTTATGAGAAAATTGTTCAGATTGAGAAAAGTCCAAGTACCATTATGAATACCTCCCTAGTTAAGAGGGAGTGCTGAAAAGTGTAACTAGGTTCAGTCTTCATAATGACATGTAATTATCATTTTATGTAATGAGATGTAAAGAAGAAAAAATAAAATTATTTTATTGACTTGCTTCATGGGTTTCATGAGCAAGAGATTTTGTTCTTGAGTCAAGACTCCCATTGAGAGTATTTAGGAATCATTTTTCATCTAGTCATATAATTATAGAGTCATTGTTATGTAATGAAGTCATGTTACACTTTGTAAAAGGTCAATATTTTCTATGTAAAGTATCCTGCAAGACCTTGTCACTTATCCTCTTCAAGTCGTCCTACAACGATGGAAGAACATGCTAGAAGAAGTCGACCTAACCTTCAGTGATCATGTCATCCTAAAGGACATGATATGAGCTTTACATAAAGCCTAACTTGGCCTCACTTGAAAGCAAAAAACTAGACATACATTTGGTGAAGAAGTGCGAAGAAGAAGCGCTACAAAGAGAAGTGAGAAGAAGTGATAAGGAGGGTTTCTTCTGGGCAAGAGAAGGAAGTTTCTTCTGGGAAAGTGAAGGAGGATTCTTTTGGGCATAGCAAAGAAGGCTTATTTTGGGATGAATGAAGAATATTTTCTTCTGGGGCAACAAAGAAGGCTTCTACTGGGGCAGCAAAGAAGGCTTCTTTTAGGGCCGTGAAGGAAGGATTCTTCTGGGATACTTGTTTTGGGTAACCGAGATAGAGATCTAGAGACAAAGATTCACTAGAGGAATTCAATGATATCATAGAGACCGAATTCCTCTAGGAGAAGTGGAGAAGAAGTAATGTGAAGTATAGAGACTAAGTTTCTCTAGAAGGAGTCGAGGAAAGCAGTTCAAGATCAAGAAGAAAGTCGGGAAAGGGAATAGGTAGAGCATCAAGGTTAGTGACAAGGTTCTAGGGAGGATACTAGTGTCAAGGGCCTTTGCAAATAGTCTTGGTAATTATCAATTGAAGATCTAGAAGAATGTTTTTGATCGGGTTTTCCTCTCAAGAGGTGAGAGGTTTTGGCCCTGTTTGACAAACCTACATACTGTGTCACTTGTCTTTTGTTGTGCATATTGGTAATTGTCTTGATGAAAAGAATACAATAATAACATAATGAACAAAAGACTATAAGTTAAGAAGTAAAATTGTATCACAAGCAATTATTAAGCAAATAAATATTTTAACTATCCATGCCCTAGATTTCTCAACACATATATAATGCCTTCTCCTTGTAATTGCATTATTTTCATTCTAGACAAAAGAGAGTAAAGAAACCTCACCTTCTTGTTGGTTTTTCTCCCAAAATAGTTTCCTAGAGCACACCTTGGTTTTCATTGTAATTTGTGTGAGTTTGTAATTCATTGTTATCTATTTTCCACATTTTATCTATTACATGCATAAACAACAAAATCAATAATAACAAAAGTGGAATCGAAAGGAATTAGCCCTTCATACTATATATTTTGGTTTACTTTAACAAATATGTGGTGATGAAATGTCCAATGGAATGTGCACGAAAGTTTAAAGATCATATTAGTATTAGTGTAGGTTTCTTTGAGTATTTGTGAGAAGTTGAAAGGGATCCAAGAAACAGTTTGAGTAGGAAGTCATAAAACCCAAACCATGGCCAATGAGTTTGTTTATAATAAACCTTGAAACCCAACAATGGAGAGATTCTCAAGGATGAAAGCATAGGTTGTAGATATCAACTAAAATATGAACCTCCTTATGATGGATCTAACAAACAAGTTTGAACTAGGAGAAGATGGAGGTTCTAACTTAGAGGTTAGATCAAACAAAAAATCACGGGATTAGGAAGACCCAAAGAGGGAGTTCAAGAAAGAATTTGAAAAAGCATAGTGGAGTTTGAACGTCATGAACCATTCACAATGCGTCTTCAAGATAGAACCAAAGGTGTACACCAATCCATATCAATGGGAGATCAATGATTTTGAATTATATCATTGGTTGAAATAGTTACAAGTTTATTTTAGTGTTACCGCATAGATGAGAAAAATAAAATTTCATTACCTCATTTGAAATTAGAGGGCCATGCCCTAGCCTAGTGGGAAATACACAAAAAATTCCTTAAGCTAGAGGGAGATCCTCTAATAACTAGGTGGGAGGACTTTAAAACTATCATAAAGTCCTACTTCTACCCTATGGGGTATGTAAAGGACTAATGGATCCAATAATATTACTCCAAGGAGATACAGGGGTAGAGTGTACGTGTAGACCACAAAATTCAAGAAGACAATAATAATGTTGGGTATCTCTTCCAAGAACTCATATGTACTCCTCAAGTATCTAAAGAGTCTGCATATCCATTTGTGAAAACAAGTGATGTTGTTCAGACCTAGAATGGTGGATGAGGCTTGTGTATGGGCACAATACCTGGAAAACATAGGCCAAAAGAAAGGGTACTCAAGTGCCTCAAAGTAGAAGGAATACTAAGAAGCTTCCAAGAAAGGGAGGAAGAAGTGGAAAGATGGAAAGGAAAAAAACCACAAATACTACACATAAGTACAAGGATCCTAGCAATCACTGCAACTTTGACGACTACACAGAGGAAAAGTGCTAGAAATTGCATCCAAGAATGAACCCGAAGAACTAAAAGAAGTTTGAGAAGAAAAAGAATCTTATTGCCACATATTCAGGCAATCAAGAGGAAAGAATCTATGAAATGGATGAAAATATTGTATGCACCTTAGTGAAAAATAAGGTGAATATAAGTAGCCTTCATCAACAAGAAGAGAAGGAAATGACTGAAGTATTTCATATAAAAATTAGGTCAAGAAGACAAAGATCGATGCTCTGTTTAAGCTCATAGGAAAATATCATAGTAGTATATCTGGTGAAAAAACAAGGATTAGGGGTGCATGATCATCCTTTCTCATATCCAATGGGATGGGTAAACAAGAAGGTAGAGATAAATGCAACCAAACATGTAAAATTAAATTTGGTATAAGTGTTGATTTTATTAACGAAGTAGAATTGGATACAAATCCATTTGATGTATGCAAAGTTGTGTTTGGGAGTCCCTTCATGTACCTGAGGGATGAAAGCTTCACGTGGAGAGCCAGATGGTATCACCTCTTCAAGGACAATAAATCCCTCATCATTAACACACACAAGAGAAAGTCAAAGATTTCATTGGTAAGTGCTAATTTGGCCAATAAATTGATCAGTTCTAGAAAAAAGTATGTATTAGTATTCAAAATAGAAAACCAATATGTAGAAGAGTTGATGAGAGTAAATACATCCATGGATGGGTGCACTAAGGAACGTAGAAAACAACTGGAAAGGTTGTTGCATGCTTATAGGGGAGTGTTCCAGGAGCCTAAAGGGTTCAACAGAAGAGAGAAGTGGAACACGAGATCCAACTATTTCTAGACTCCCCATTGCCAAATATTGTGGTGTACAACCAATATTTTTTGGATTCAATTGAAGTGAAGAAGTAGTTGCAACAACCACTAGAGCAAGGTGTGATTTGACCAAGTACCTCACTTTGTGGGTCACCCATCATAATTTTTTCAAAGAAGGATGGGACTTGGTGAATGTGCATTGATTATAGAATGCTAAATAAGTTTAGGCTCAAGAATAGGTACCCTCTACCTAGGATTGATGACCTATTAGATCAGTTGCAGCATGCAAAATACTTCACCAAGCTAGATTTAAAATCAAGGTATCACCAAGTTCGAGTCAAGGAAGAAAACACCTCAAAGACCACCTTTAAAACTATTCAAGGCTTGTACAAGTGATTAATTATGCTATTTATTCTATGTAATGCACCAACTACATTCATGAGATAAATTAATGATGTTTTGTGCCCTTATTTAGGTTCATTTATTATTTTTTATTTGGATGATATATTGGTTTACAATGCTACATGCAGGAACACATCTCGCACTTGATGCAGGTGTTAGAGACTTTGAAGAAGCACCAACTACTAGAAAATATCAAGAGATATGAGTTTACATAGCACTATTTGGTGTATTTAGGATATGTGATTAATGGAGGGGAGATCGAGATAAATCATGCCCAGATGGAGGTGATGATGAAGTGATCAATGCCTACAAAATTTTTTGAGGTCATGAATTTCGTTGGGGCAGCAAGTACTTGAAGAAATTCATATCCTTATTTTCAGCAGTATATGCACCACTCCATGCCAATCGGGGGGAGGTCAACAAAAGACCCTTTCAAGATTTGAAGAAGCAAATCAATCACGCATTGGTTCTTGAATCACCGAACTTGCGACAAACCTTTGAAGTGGAGACAAATGTGAGTGGTAATGATATTTTAATTGGCTTAATGTAAGGAGGAAGAGTTGTATGCTACCATTCTTAAGTGTTTCGACGGTTCTCAACTACCCTAATTACAACAAGGAGCTCTATGCTCGAGTATAATTTGTCAAAATGTGGAAATGTTGTCTAATAAGAATAGAGACAAACATCCACATAGATCACTAGTCATTATAGTACATGTAGGTATAGATTAATTCACAACAAACTAGATCCTACAAGTGGATGAGGTTTTTACAGTACTTCCATTTAGTGATCAAGAATAAGAAGGACAACTCAAACAAATTGGATCGCATGCTTTCAAGGCCATTTGCATCAAAAAATCATAACTTTGGGAACTTTGATGCACATGAAGCCTTTCACCCATGATGCATATAAAGAGGTATATATAGAAAATGAGGACTTCAAAGAGGTGTATCAACATCTACGGGGCCATAATATTGTGGGCAACGATGACAAGACAATTGACTATCATTTCTTACAAACATAATTTAAATAAAAATAGAATAAATATAAATGAAAGAATAGTAAATCATAATTGTAGTTTATTAATTAATGAAGATGCATGCCCCTAAGGACATAACCATCCATGAATGTCCACCTACCTAGGTATATAAGTAGGCCCTCATTGTAACATTCATATCTCTTGTACATTCATCTTATTAATAAAATATTATTTACAAATACATTGTGTATTTTACATTTTAAGCACAAACAACTATAAGTTTTGTCACTTTAGTGGTATCAGAGCCATGTGATCCTTTTGGACGTTATCCACCACAAAATATGCCATTAAGTTTATGTCCTGAAATCATTGAGAAATTAAGTGAAATGCGAGAATCGCTATAGCAATTAAAAAGATCATTGGAAAAATATGCAGCATGTCTAAAGGAAGAAAACATTGACTTGAAATAGACTAGCAATAAAAAATGCTCTAACCAAGAAAATGTGATCCAAGTGGCTCTAGAGACACACAAAGAACAAGAGGGCTTATGGAAGCTTGAAAATCAAAGTGATCATAATGCTTTCGAACCAGGACCAGAGTATAGATCTTGTCGTCCTAAGCGTGGTGATGTGAATGGTTCGTCAATCTAAGCTCGTATGAGGGAGAACGAGGCAGTCAAAGTTTTGGTCAAAGTTGGGCTATGGACCAGGTTTAAGTGTCCTACAAATTGATCGAGTCCCGAGCATGGAACCTAGCTCTCGAAAATGGGTGAAATTATGGCCTCGTTAAAATGCCCAATATCCCTTATTTTCGAAAAAATTGAAAATGACCATTGATTATAAATAAATAAATAAATATATAAATATATAATATATATATATATATAATATATAAATATATATATATATATATATATTATATATATATATAAATAATATATTATATATATATAATATATATATATATATATATATATATATAAATATATATATATATAATATAATATAAGTGAGGTGGCAGCCACCACCCCCGCCACCTCAAACCACATTACATTAAAATTAAAATTTTTATGGGCCGATGGGCCATGACCCCCGCTAGACCTCCCTCAACCGCACCGCATAACAAACTTAATATGGGTCGGTGGCCATGAGCCCGCCAAACCCCGGGCAACCGCACACATAAACCATATTACACATGCGATGGGCAGGGCACCTCTGGTGGACTCAACCCACACCCCGAAACCCATAGCATATATGCACAATTAATGCCGGCCCCATGAACCAATAAACCAACACCTCAGCAAACTGTGCCTTAAATAAATGCATTACAGATGGAGATTATGGGGTGGGTTGCCCAATGTGGACCTGACCCCCTAACAAAAATATATGTTGTTGTTTTTAAAAACGAACAATGTGTGGCCCTCCCTTGTTGAAAATAGCAACAAGAAATGATAAAAATAGAATCCAGAATATTCCAATTTTAATTTGTCCTTGAATTAAAATTTTGAATTAAAATCGAATTTAGTCTCATCAGTTGCTTGGAAATAATTAATTAATTCATTATGGATTAATTAGCTGGAGAAATTCAAGTTAGAAGTCTTTTTGAAGTCATGCAACATTTATCCCTTAAATTAAGGAGATTATCCCTTAATTAAGGATATAATGTTGAGTTATATTTGAGTTGTAATTAGTTAGCTCAGTTTACTGAGTTAAGTCCAGTTAAATTAGTTGCAAACTGTTTGAGAAACTAATTGAGATTTATTAGTCAGTTGATGCATGCATGCACTCAACCAGTGTACTCTAGACAACTGAAGGTTCCCTCATCAGAAACTCATGCATGTCTATTATGAGAAAGACCCAGTTGAGGTAAATGTTAAGGACAATGTACTATCAGTTGCATGTGTTTTCCTATAAAGGAAAGTCATGCATGCAGTCAAGGTAAAGTTCCTTGAGGATTGCGCAGTTTTGACAGTGTGTTAGAGCAGTGTTACACTGGGTGAAGGAGATCATCCCAGAGGTAACTGCGCAAGGAAATAGGAGCTTGGAGGGTAGAGGAAAAGGCTTGTGAGAAGCCTATGAGCATCCAGGAGGATTGTACTGAGAGCTGGCTAGCTGTGAGAGCTAAGGCTTTGTATAATTTTGATGTATTTTCACCTTGTATGATAATATAGATAGTGAGGTTTTTAGCTGAGGCCTTCCCCTGAGTATTTTCGGTGTTTCATGTGCATTGATTCTTCTTCTTCTAGTTATATGTGTTTAGCTTTGATTTAGCTCAATCTTTAAGCTTCCGCAAGTTTGATAGTAGAAGTAGATTATAGTATTTTACTTTGGTATATTACATTATTGGATTAATCTACAGTCAGATTTTCTACGTAGATCTCAGAGGTAAATTTGTAGAGACTTTTCAGGAAATTATCCATGGCATCAGAGCCAAGTTTATTGAAGCTGTGAACAGTATATGAAGAAGAGAATTCGAAGTTTGAAGTTCGAGGTTGCAGGTGCAAATCACATTCTTATCATACTTCAAGGTTGGCCAATGGCGTTCTATGGCTTGAGACTCGAGTATGCCTTGGAAGGCAGCTCGAATTACATAGCATGGAAAGATCGCATGGAGGTTATATTAGAAGACAACGACCTGAAGGATTTCATTGATCAATAAATCCCAAAGCCAGGTTCAACTAATGCACAAGAGTTGGCTGAGTGGAAGAAGTGTGTGGTGAGGGCAAGACGTATCACCCTTGAGGGAGTTCGAGACCATATTGTTTCCAATCTCCATGGGAAGGATACTCCATTTTCAATGTGGAAGACATTGAAGGACCTTTACTAGAATAGTAGCAACTAGAGGAAATTGGCGCTCAAGGAAAAGCTTCAAAGAATCAAGATGGAGAACGACGATACTATTTCCACATATCTGAACAAGCTCACCACTTGTAGTGATGAGCTTGGTAGTGTGGGAATAATTATTGCCAATGATAATATGGTGAGCCTCACTCTCCTTGGCCTTCCAAAGCGCTGGAATAGCTACCAGGACTCTATGAATGGAAGGGAGAAACTGTCAAATTGGGAACAACTGTGGTCGGATTTCATGCACGAGGAAATCAGGAGGAGCACACGAGATGGTTCTCAATCCAAGGATGATGATGAAGAAAATCTGGCCTTAGCAAGTAAGGCAAGGAAAGGGAAGGGGAAGGTGCCCCATTCTGAATCGAATTCTTCTCATGGAGGGAAGAAGGGTGACAATTCTAAAGTGAGATGCTTTAATTTTCATGAGATGGGACACTATGCGATTAATTGCGCATCGAAGAAGTCCAAGAAGGGATCTTCGAAAGGATCGGAAGGTGAGGCATTAACCTCTCAATTCAAAATGGACTTTACTTGCATCACATGCATGGTGTCATCAATTATGGGTTGTGGTTGGTATCTTGACAGTGGAGCCTCATTCCACATGACCGGCGATAAAATTTTATTTAGTACCTTCGAGAAGAAATACCTGAAGATGCGCATAGAGATGGGTGATGACAAAAGGTTTAATGTTTCAAGAGTGGGCACAGTTTCCTTTCAGAGGGAGCATGGAGCTCCTATCACCTTGACAGATATGAAGTATGTGCCTGGACAGAAGAAGAACTTGGTATCAATCGTGATGTTGGAGGACAAAGGCTACGATGTTGTCTCCAGTAAAGGAAAGGCATTCCTTAAACACATCACCATGAGACAGGTGAAACAAATAGGTTCACGAGTCAAGACCCTATTTGCTCTTGAGGTTCAAGATGCATGCAAAGCCTTGAGGAGGAAGGCAAATGTTAGAGACTTGGTGGTTGATAGGGAGAGTAAATTACCTCTCAACATACAACCCCAGAAAAAGTCTCAGACAATTGTGGAGGAGCCACAATTGGAGTGGGCAGAGGGATCGCATGCAATGATACCTCTAGGTGTGAGGTGGGGCGATGTGGAGTGATAGTCCCAAGAAGGCTGAAATTGGGCAGGGTCCATTAAGAGGTTTTATCTCATGGATTGTACCTTGTTATAGGAGCCCAAAGTACATAGTAGCAGGAGGAATCAATGGGATTGATGCAGTCAGAGATCAAAGTGACAGAGGCTAGAGCATTCAGATACTGAAGAGCACAGAGAAGGATTGACAACAATGCAGAAAGGTTGAGTCAGCAGAAGCACATAGTTTTCAGTTGACAGAGGCAATAACAGTCAAAGACTTTGATAACAAATGCATCATATTGATTCAGGTTGGATGTATTTTTTGTTTCTAGAGTTTTTGGAGCAACAACACTAGAGAGAAGTGTTGCAAGCATAACATTCCAAAGGTTCAGGATCAGGATCAATTTGAATTCCTTTCTTGTTGAGAGGGAGTGTTGAAAATAGCAACAAGAAATGATAAAAATAGAATCTAGAATATTCCAATTTTAATTTGTCCTTGAATTAAAATTGTGAAATAAAATCGAATTTAGTCTCACCGGCTGCTTGGAAATAATTAATTAATTCATTATGGATTAATTAGTTGGAGAAATTCAAGTTAGAAGTCCTTCTGAAGTCATGCAACATTTATCCCTTAAATTAAGGAGATTATACCTTAGTTAAGGAGATAAGATTGAGTTATATTTGAGTTGTAATTAGTTAGCTCAGTTCACTGAGTTAAGTCCAATTAAATTAGTTCCAAATTGTTTGAGGAACTAATTGAGAGTTATCAGTCAGTTGATGCATGCATGCACTCAACCAGTGTACTCCAAATAACTGAAGATTCCCTCATCAGAAACTCATGCATGTCTATTATGAGAAAGATCCGGTTGAGTTAAATGTCAAGGACAATGTACTATCAATTGCATGTGTTTTCCTATAAAGGAAACTCATGCATGCAGTCAAGGTAAGGTTCCCTAAGGATTGTGTAGTTCTGACAGTGTGTTAGAGAATTGTGTGAGAGAAGTGTTACACTGGGTGAAGGAGACCATCCTAGAGGTAATTACGCAAGGAAATAGGATCTTGGAGGGTAGAGGAGAAGGCTTGTGAGAAGATTTGATTGCCTGTGAGCATACAGGAGGATTTTACTGAGAGCTGGCTAGCTGTGAGAGCTAAGGCTTTGTATAATTCTGATATATCCACCTTGTATGATAATACAAATAGTGGGGTCTTTAGCTGATGCTTTCCCTTGAGTATTTTCTGTGTTTCATGTGCATTGATTCTTCTTCTATTGGTTATATGTGTTCAGCTTTGATTCACCTCGATATTTAAGCTTCCGCAAGTTTGATAGTAGAAGTAGATTATCGTATTTTGCTTTGGTATATTGCATTATCGAATTAATCTACAGTCAATTTTTCTACATAGATCTCAGAGGTAGATTTGTAGAGAATATGCAGGAAATTCTCCATGGTATCAGAGCCAAGTTTATCGGAGCTGTGAACAGTATATCGAAAAGAGAATTAGAAGTTTGAAGTTCAAGGTTGCAGGTGCAAATCGAATTCTTATCATACTTCAAGGTTGGCCAATGGCGTTCTATGGCTTGAGACTCGAGTATGCCTTGGAAGGCAGCTCGAATTACATAGCATGGAAAGATCGCGTGGAGGTTGTATTAGAAGAAAATAGCCTGACGAATTTCATTGATCAAAAATCCCAAATCTAGGTTCAACTAATGCACAAAAGTTGGCTGAGTGGAAGAAGTGTGTGGCGAGGGTGAGATGGATCATCCTTGAGGGAGTTCGAGACCATATTGTCTTGAGACTCCATGGGAAGGATACTCCATCTTCAATGTGGAAGACATTGAAGGACCTCTACCAAAATAATAGCGACCAGAGTAAATTGGCACTCAAGGATAAGCTTCGAAGAATCAAGATGGAGAACGACGATACTATTTCCACCTATCTGAACAAGCTCACCACTTGCAGATAAGCTTGGTAGTGTGGGAATAACTACTATCGACGATGATATGGTAAGCCTCGCTCTCCTTGGCCTTCCAAAGAGTTGGAATAACTACCAGGACTCTGTGAATGGAAGGGAGAAATTGTCAGATTGGGAACGACTGTGGTCAGATCTCATTTAGGAGGAGATCAAGAGGAGCACATGAGATGGTTCTTCACCCAAGGATGATGATGAAGAAAATTTGGCCTTAGCAAGTAAGGCAAGGAAAGGGAAGGGGATGGCACCCCATTCCGAATCGAATTCTTCTCATGGGGGGAAGACAGGTGACAAGTCTAAAGTGAGATGCTTTAGTTGTCACGAGATGGGACATTATGCGACTAATTGCCCATCCAAGAAGTCCAAGAAGGGATCATCGGAAGGATCGGAAATTGAGGAATTATCCTCTTAGTTCGAAATGGACTTTACTCTCATCGCATGCATGGTGTCATTGATTATGGGTTGTGGTTGGTATCTTGATGGTGGAGCCTCATTCCACACGACCGACGATAAGAGTTTTTCAGTACCTTGGAGAAGAAAGACTTGAAGATGCACATAAAGATGGGTGACGATGAAAGGTTTAATGTTTTAGGAGTGGGCACGGTTGCTTTTCAGAAGGAGCATGGAGATCTATCACCTTGAAAAATGTGAAGTATGTGCTTGGATTAAAGAAGAAATTGGCATTGGTTGTGATGTTGGAGGACAAAAGCTACGATGTTGTCTTCAGTAAAGGAAAGGTGTTCCTTAGACACATCACCACGAGACAAGTGAAGCAGATCGGTTCACGAGTCAAGACCCTGTATGATCTTGAGGTTCAAGATGCATGCAAAGCCTTGAGGAGCAAGGCAAATGTTAGAGACTTGGTGGTTGATAGGGAGAGTAAATTACCTCTCAACATGCAGCCCCAGAAGAAGTCTCAGACAATTGTGGAGGAGCCACAATTGGAGTGGGCAGAGGGATCACATGCAGCGATACCTCCAGGTGTGAGGTGGGGCGATGTGGAGTGATAGTCCCAAGAATGATAAAATTGGGCAGGGTCCATTAAGAGGTTTTATCTCATGGATCGTACCTTGCTACGGGAGCCCAAATTACATAGTAGCGGGAGGAATCAGTGGGATTGATATAGTTAGAGATCAAAGTGATAGAGCCTAAAGTAGTCAGTTATTGAAGAGCGTAGAAAACGATTGACAATAATGCAGAAACACTAAGTCAACAGAAGCGTAGAGTTTTCAGTTGACAGAGGAAATAACAGTTAGAGACTTTGACGACAGATGCATCATACTAATTTAGGTTGGATATTTTTTTTGTTTCTAGAGTCGTTGGAGCAACAACCCTAGAGAGAAGTGTTTCATGCATAACATTCCAAAGGTTCGGGATCAGGATCGAGTTGAATTCCTTTCTTGTTGAGAGGGAGTGTTGAAAATAGCAACAAGAAATGATAAAAATAGAATCTAGAATATTCTAATTTTAATTTGTCCTTGAATTAAAATTGTGAATTAAAATCAAATTTAGTCTCACCAGCTGCTTGGAAATAATTAATTAATTCATTATGAATTAATTAGTTGGAGAAATTCAAGTTAGAAGTCTTTCTGAAGTCATGCAACAGTTATCCCTTAAATTAAGGAGATTATCCCTTAGTTAAGGAGATAAGATTGAGTTATATTTGAGTTGTAATTAGTTAGCTCAGTTTACTGAGTTAAGTCCAGTTAAATTAGTTCCAAACTATTTGAGGAACTAATTGAGAGTCATCAATCAGTTGATGCATGCATGCACTCAACCAGTGTACTCCAGATAACTGAAGATTCCCTCATCAAAAACTCATGCATGTCTATTTTGAGAAAGACCCGGTTGAGCTAAATGTCAAGGATAGTGTACTATCAGTTGCATGTGTTTTCCTATAAAGGAAACTCATGCATGCAATCAAGATAAGGTTCCTTGAGGATTGCGTAGTTCTGACAGTGTGTGAGAGCAGTGTTACACTGGGTGAAGGAGATCATCCCAGAGATAACTGCGCAAGGAAATAGGAGCTTGGAGGGTAGAGGAGAAGGCTTGTGAGAAGCTTTGATTTCATGTGAGCATTTAGGAGGATTGTATTGAGAACTAGCTAGCTGTGAGAGCTAAGGCTTTGTATAATTCTGATGTATTTCCACCTTGTATGATAATACAGATAGTGGAGTTTTTAGCTAAGGCTTTCCCCTGAGTATTTTCTATGTTTCATGTGCATTGATTCTTATTCTTTTGGTTATATGTGTTCAGCTTTGATTTAGCTCGATCTTTAAGCTTCCGCAAGTTTGATAGTAGCAGTAGATTATAGTATTTTGCTTTGGTATATTGCATTATCAGATTAATCTACAGTCATATTTTCTACATAGATCTCAGAGGTAGATTTGTAGAGAATTTGCAGGAAATTCTACATCCCTCAGTTGAACCGCATAACAAACTTAATGTGGGTCGATGGCCATGACCCCATCGAAGCCCCGGGCAACTGCACACATAAACTGTATTACACATGGGGTGGGCGGGCCACCTCCGGTGGACCCGGCCCACACCCTCAAGCACATAGCATGTACGCACAGTTAATGTGAGGCTGGCGTGGATTGAACCCACCTGGCCCACGTGGGTTGGCCCCCACCAGGCGGCCCCATGAACCAATAAACCAACGCGCCAACAAACTGCACCTTAAATTAATGCATTACGGAGGGAGATTATGGGGCAGGCCACCCAATGTGGACCTGACTGCCCAACAAAAAATATATGCTGCGATTTTTAAAAAATAACAATGTGTAAATATGGAGGGGTCGGGGTTTGACCACCTAACCTCCTCATTACAATTCAAGAATTTTAACCATTACACCAAACGACCCATTTGTGGACAAATCCGCCCTTGAAATCTTAAATAAACTCATTTTTGTCAGTGCACCCAACAGAGGGAAGAGTCAGGAGCGTGCATGCGGATCGAGGTTTTTTTAATTAATTTTTAATGCAGGGTGGAACCATGAACCTGAGAAAAACACAAGCGGAACCATGATTGGGTGAAATTCTCAAGAGGGTGAAATTTTTGCAGTGTCCAAATTTGACAAACTTTATGTCGATCTTACACCTCTCAGCGACACAAACCTGATGGCACAGTCAGAATTTTGATTTGAGAAGTATATATTCAAAGGACCCGGAGGAGGGAATCGTTGAATAATCTAGGGGTAATCTAAAAGATTCCTTAAGCCCCATATTTCCACTTTCTCAGAATTCAGAAATTTGACAATCGATTTTGCACTATCTGATGCCAAAAATCTAATGATGCATTCAGATTTTCCATTTTCTCATTTCATTTTTCGACCACCTTTCAAAGTGGAGTACAGGTGTCAGCATTCATGTGCGAACAGTCATTTCCATGCGATACGACATCGTGAGATTGATGGTATGAATAACTTCAGCAGCTTAACATCCTTCTCTTCAGATGGCCCTTGGATGTGAGGTATATGCAATGTGTTCATGTACTTCTTTTTTCTATGAAATGCATTGTGTTGCACAAATCCATATTTGATGTTTGATGTGGATCTTGTTTCTTACTTGTTTTCATGATTCATGCTTGATATGATGCGCAATCATCTGTGTGATGTACTTGTTGTCATGATTCGTCATGTTTTGTTTAAGATCACTTTGTTGTTATTTTGATTGGATTCTCATGTGTCACCATGCATGATTGCATTGAAATCCCTTTTATGCCATGTTGGCGAGATGTTCATTATCATCATGCATGAGTTTGAATCATACTGATAGGAGTCCTTTTTGACTGAGAGTTCCTGCAGCAGAACATCTCTTGGAGTCATTCCTGCATGAGGTCATTTTCCTTGTATGATAGCGACGTCACCTCTTATGTACATCATCACTATTGACAAAACTTAATGCAGTAGCCTACTCCATCTTGACACTGGGGCCCGGAGATGTAGTCCGTCCTAGACGAACTCCGTTATCATCTTTTTATTTTATGTTGTTGATGATTGTCATGTTCCTTCTTCTTTACGGCATGCGTTAATGTTCCTTTATACTATTTTAAATGCAATTCTAATCACATCACGAAAGCAAAAGATCTTGGTTAAATCCGGGAGTTGATTCAACTCAGATCAAGTTTGGTATTAGAGCAGTCTCTGCGTGGATGTGAATTGCAAGTGTGAATAATGGAATGTGCAGTAACAGAGGATGAAAAACGATGTACGAGACCATGCTCAAAATTTCCCAAAGGGTGGAAATAATGTATGAAGCTCTATAAAAAGAGACAAAGGAAAAGGAGCGATTGCAGCTTCAATTGCAAACCACGGAAGAGGCCCTAGAAGAACTGAAGCACAACAAATAGAATCTTCAAACAAAGAACGCAGAATTGAAGATGCTGCTACATGAAGAGAAAGAGGAGAAACATAGTTTGCTACGACAGCTTCAAGCTAAGGACGAGGCCTTGGAAGAGCTGCAATGTGACCCATGTGAGGTGAAAAGTAGTTCTCCATCTTCATGTATGTGTCCTGGTGATGATTTCGTTGTTTTTGAAAATCATACCATAGGAATTGGCTCCAAACTGTTGAAGAGAATGGGGTATGAATGAAAAGGCTTGGGCATTAATGGCCAAGGCATTGCCAACCCCATCAAAGTAGAAGAATTACCCCGTTAGGAAGGACTTGGGTATGTCAGGAAAGAATTTGGGGAATGCACCGAGACAGCTAGCAAATCACCAACAACAGATGATGAGAAGCCCTCATCAGTTATTTCCAAATCGAGAGAGGAGTTAAAAGATGTTGATTTCCTTTCGGTTTCGTCTTCACATAGTATGAATTCTGTTGGATATTTGGAGATCACAATTATGGGGACAAACATGAGGCTCCTTACCAAGACAAGGCATAAGGAGGAAAAAGAACTTGGTGTTAATAACCAAGGAATAACTCAACCATTAGAGGTTATGTAGAGACCTCAATTTGAAGGCTTGGGATACACCGAAGGAGAATGCTTGAAGGTGTCATATGCTTCCGAGACATCGTCGAAATCGTCAAGGAAATAGAATGATGGGAACACATCCCCATCATCCCATGGCAGTGCCCATTGCAGGGAAAGAGCTGAGGCAAGCTCTCATCGTCATAATTACACCAGAGACAAAAAGGAAGGTATAACCACTCTCGACATTCGAATGTTCATTTCAATTATAATCATGTTGTTAAAGATGAATATAAATCATGGAATCGAAAACCATGTATCTTTTGTGGATTACATAACCATACATTTTCTAAGTGTTAGAAAAGAATAGTAGCACAAACAAGGAGGAGGCATGATGGAATCGAAAAACATGTACCTTTTGTGGATTACATAACCATACATTTTCTAAGTGTTGGAAAAGAATAGCAGCACAAACAAGGAGGAGGCATGAAAGGCCTTCTCAACAGCAGGTAAAGAAACATGGTAAGCAGATTTGGAGGAAGAAGATGTATTGCAGTCATTGCAACAAAGGTGGTCATCAAAGAGCCACTTGTTGGAGGCTCCATCTAGAGCAATGCCTTAAAGACAAAGTGTCGGTACATGAACCAGGTGAAGCAGTTATTCGACAAGAAAAACAACCATAGGGGAATGACCCATTCACATTGATAAGTGAAAAATGGTTTCTAGATATCTTAGCTTGTCATGGTCATGATTTTGTAAATCATTTGTTGCATTTTAAAATGTAAAAATGATGATGTGTTTTCCATCAATTGTTAAGCAACAATGACATTTGGTCTTATGTTGAGTTGCATGATAAATTGTGAAAGTGATGTCATTTTTCCATCACTTGTCAAAACGAAAATAGTGTTTGTCCTTATCTTTGTAAATCATGTGTTGTAATGATGATGTGTTTTCCATCATTTGTTGGAGCAACAATGATATGTTGGCCTTGTTTTCGTAGTTGGGGAATTGTTTCCATTTCGATGTAAACTTGACCACTAAGTATGTGTTATGAACTCGTGGCAAGTGTGGGATGCTTGGGTCATTAGTTGTTCATGTAAGAAAAGCATGCAATTTGCAAAACAATGTACTACATGTACTAGAGGTTGCAGGTGTCGGCTCATTGCTTAAGGCTCCGAAGAATGAAGGTTTTTCAGGACACTTGTGATGCAGACAAGGTACAAAGTTGCAAATTATTTTTCATGCTTTTGGAGGACAAAAAGCTCTTCAGTGGGGAGGATTGATCTAGGTAGCTCCAAAGACACACATAGGACAAAGAGGGCTTATGGAAGCTCGAAAATCAAAGTGATCATAATGCTCATGAACTAGGACCAGAGCACAGATCTTATCGTCCTAATCATGGCAGAGTGAACGGTTCATCAATCCGAGCTCGTATGAGGGAGAACGAGCCAGTCAAAGTTTTGGTCAAAGTTGGGTTGTGGGCCAGGTTTAAGTGTCCTACAAATTTATTGAATCTCGAGCATGGAATCTGGCTCCCAAAAACAAGGGAAATTGTGGCCTTGTTAAAATGCCCAATATCCCTTATTTTCGAAAAAATTGAAAATGATCATTGACTAAAAAAAATATATATATATATATATATATATATAAAAGTGAGGTGGTGAGCCACCACCCCCACCACCCCAAACCACATTACATTAAAATTAAAAAAATTATGCGCTGACTGGCCATGACCCCCGCCAGACCTCCCTCAACCGCACCGCATAACAAACTTAATATGGGTTGGCGGCCATGACCCTGTCGAACCCCTGGGAAACCACACACATAAACCATATTACACATGGGGTTAGTGGGCCACCTCTGGTGGACCCGACCCACACCCCCAAATCCATAACATGTACACACAGTTAATGTGGGGCCGGCGGGGATTGAACCTACCCGCCCCCACTGGGCGGCCCCATGAACCAATAAACCAACACGCCAACAAACTACGCCTTAAATTAATGCATTATAGAGGGAGATTATGGGGCGGGCCGCCCAATGTAGACCCAACCCCCCAACAAAAAATATATGTTGCAGTTTTTAAAAACGAACAATGTGTAAATATGGAGGGGTCGGAGTTTGACCACCTGACCTCCTCATTACAATTTGAGAATTTTAACCATTACACCAAATGGCCCATTTTTGGACAAATCCGCCCATCAAATCTTAAATAAACTCATTTTTTTCCATGCGCCCAGCAGAGGGAGGAGCCACAAGCGGAACCATGATTGGGCGAAATTCTCAAGAGGGTGAAATTTTTGCAGTGTCCAAATTGGACAAACTTTATGTCGATCTTACACCTCTTAGTGACACGAACCTGATGGTGCACTTAGAATTTTGATCTGAGCAACAAATTTTTAGAGGACCCGGAGGAGAGAATCTTTGAGGAATCTAAAAGATTCCTTAAGCCCCAGATTTCCACTTTCTCAGAATTCAGAAATTTGACAGTCGATTTTGCACTATTCGATGCCACAAATCTGATGATGCATTCGTATTTTCCATTTTCTAATTTCATTTTTCGGCCACTTTTCAAAATGGAGTGTAGGTGTCAGCATTCATGTGCGAACAATGATTTCCATGCAATTCGACGCCATGAGATCAATGGTACGAACAACTTTAGTAGCTTGACATCCTTTTCTTCAGATGACCCTTGGATGTGAGGTATATATAGTGCGTTCATGTACTTCTTTTTGCTATGAGATGCATTGTGCTGCACAGATCCCTAGTTGATGTTTGATGTGGATCTTGTTTCTTACTTGTTTTCATTATTCCTACTTGATGTGATGTAGAATCAACTGTGAGATGTACTTATTGTCATCATTCATCATGTTTTGTTTGAGATCCCTTTGTTGTTATGTTGATGGAATTCTCATGTGTCGCCATGCATGATTGCATTAAAATCCCTTTTATGCCATGTTGGCAAGATGTTCATTATCACCATGCATGAGTTTGAATCATACTGATAGGAGTCCTTTTTGAGTAAGAGTTCCCGCGGCAGAACATCTCTTGGAGCCACTCCTGCGTGAGGGCATTTTCCTTGTATGATAGCAATGCCACCTCTTATGTACATCATCACTATTGACAACACTTAATGCAACGGCTTACACCATCTTGACACCGGGGCTCGAAGACGTAGTCCCTCCTGGACGAACTCCATTATCAACATGTTGTTATTTTATGTTGCTGACAATTGTCATGTTCCTTCTTCTTTACAGTGTGCATTTATGTTCCTTTATGCTATTTAAATGCAATTCTAATCACATCATGAAAGCAAAAGATCTTGGTTAAATCCGGGAGTTGAGTAAACTCGGATCAAAATGAGATTGAGCCAAGTGTTTTGACAGAAAAAAATATGACAGCTGAAGATGAAAGCAAGGAGGAAAAAAAGGAATCTCCTGAAATTATTCATGAAGAATCACTACATTTTGTAGAAGATCAGGTTATGGAAATTTCAGATTATGATGAGAATGAGGGTGATCTTAAAGATAAAGATGAGCCTACTAATCGAGAGATTGTTGAAGAAGCTAAAAAAGATGATGAACATGAAATTAATGGCATGCCTTCCCCATGAAAGGATGTGAAGAAAGAAAAGCAATTTGAGTTTTTTATAGGTGGTCTTGATAAATAAGTTGATGGGGAAGATTTGAAGAAAATTGTTGGTATAATTGGTGGAATTAATGTAATACAGATGTTTAAGAACCCACCATCTCATCTGAAAATTGGACTTGATGAAACAATTTTTCATATACCTTGTGTTGGGTCAAACACTGGAGGTATATTTGGCAAGGTACGCAATTTGGAAAACCCTGATAATGTTGGAAATAGCAATGTTACAGGTATGACTCCTTTTCGAGCAAGTAATGATGCATACAAAAACATGGTTTTAAATACCAAAATATCAACATTTGTTGCTTCTAAGTATACTCCACTTAATTCATATAATTCAAAGCTTTCTCGGAGTGTTCTTCATTCAAATGGCTTGGCATCGTCAATATCTCTTGATTCAAGCAAACTTGTGAGACATGATAATAACTCAATAGACAACCCATGCGGTAATCACACTCAAATTCCATGACAGAATTCAATCAGAGCTTGCAATGGTGATAAATTTCCATGTGGGCGCCTTGGAAGCATATTTCAACCAAGAAGAGAAGATCCAAAACTTCAAAATTATGGCACTGAATACATTGAAATTCCATCCAAACACGAGAAGGGAAGTATTATCATGGATATACAACAAAAGATCTTGTCTTTGCAGCAAGGATGAGGTAGACAATGTTCTTGAATTGGTTGATCAATTGGGTATTCATGATCTGAGAGATGCAATCATGGGAAATCATTTGAATGAGATAATGTTAATTGTGTCCATGCCCATCATGTGCAATTATCAGAGTGCCAATATTGACTGCAAGTCTCACAGCCAGCTAAGGCTAGGGGTTCACCTCTCTGGTAACATTTGTTATCATATGCAACATTCTAATTTGCAAGGCAACCTAATTTACACCATCATTGCACCAAATTCTAGGGAGAAATGGCCTCATAGTTTTCATGACTTCTTAGATTACATGCATACATTATCAAAGAACAATGTTGAACCCTATGAAATAGATTCTGTCAGACCAATTCAGACATTCTTCAACCCATTTTTGTATAAACCGAACCGATTTTGGCTCCAAATTCTCACAAATGGATGTTTTATTACTTTATTCTTCTGATTTATTCATTCTGTCATTGTGTATTTTAGATTAGAAATTATGTATACTTCGCACAGTAATTCATTAGAGAATGTTTCAGAAGCAAAACAAAACCCGAAACCATAATTATTTGAGGTATAAACTTACGAAATAGTTCAAGAATCTGATGAAAAAGTTCAAGAATTAACTAGCAAAATACAGTTCGCTCAAGAAAAGTTGGAGAAACATTTTTTTATGCTGAATTTGTAAAACAAATGCAAGAACTGGAAATGGTCGTGCTAATAGAGAAGATAATAAGGAGAGGCCACATAATTCAAAATTATAAGTGGTTCTCTATGGCCTTGGAAACATTGAACCAATTGAGAGTGACCGTATGGAGCGAAGACAAATGTAGTTAGCCTTAGCCATTTTATTATGAGACAGATCCGAATGGGTGCACGATATCGTGGTGTTTGATCCACTATTTTTTGTGGTGGAGCGAGTCACTATAAATGCCATGGATTGTACTTGTCTCTCTTTTGACGAGAACGCATGGTGTACAATAGACAGACCCACGTTATTTTTCATGCCTTGTTTCCCCTATGATTTATATAACAATGTAATGGATGCCATTGCCAGAATCAGTGAGGAAGTCGTGTATCCTTTTGTTGGGAAAAACCCTGGTTTCTTCTTCAACATGTTGTATATTCAACCCTACGTTCAGTATCAGGAAGTAGCTCATGGGTATGAACAAAACCAGAACCAAGAACCCACTCAAGGGTATGGACAGTATCAAAATCAGGAAATCGCCCAAGTGTATGAACAATATTAAAACCAGAAAACCATCACTACGCAAAACTACTAACTACCGGCCTCTGTGGTTCTTGCCTTCTTGTGCTCAAAAGAAGATGGTAAGGCAAAGAATGATAAAAAATAAAATTGTCGCTAAAACTAACTGTGTTCCTCTAAAATTCCTTGTATTGATGGACATGTCGATCTCTAAAGGGTCGACGATGTTTGGAGCGTTGTAGGTTATCATTTTGGGAACCAAGGTTGCCAGCACAATAGTTGTATTCTCACGAGATACAATAGAAAGAAACATGCCAAATGAAATGTACACATTGGTACAAAAGAAGTCAAATTAGTGGTGGTGATAGTTATAATCTAGCATATTAAATATTCCTAACTTAGGAATAGAAAATCAGTTAATCACTTATATATATATAGAGTAAATAAATAAATAAAAAGTCTATATTTATTCGTTAAAAAGATAAGATTAAAAAAAGATGAAAAAAGAATATTGAAATAACAACGAAAATAAAATAAAAAAATAACTAAAAAATAGTATAGAAAAAAAAAAGCGTAACACAATGAAAAATTGGTAAGTGACAAACTACATATGACAACTGACATAATAAATGAAGAAACTGTTAGAGATAAGTAAAAAATTGTCAATGATAAAGCTTTGGGACAAAGCTTTTGAAAGGAAGGGGCAATGTTACGAATATAATTTAAATAAAAATAAAATAAATATAAATGAAAGAATAGTAAATCATAATTGTAGTTAATTAATAATTAATTAATGAAGAGGTGTGACCCTAAAGATATGACCATTCATTACTGGTCACATACTGTTATGAAACCAGCTCACAAAAGGATAGAAAAGATAGATGAACGCTTTAGAAATAAACCTCTTCGAGGGGGCATCCTCCTTTACATTACACAAATGAACAATTTCTAGATGATTCAAATGACAAGACCTCCTTTCTATATATAGGAGTCTAAGGGATCATAATATAATTAGAGCCGACATAACAATAATAAT
>APFE030954717.1:52937-80427 GCA_000404065.3 Pinus taeda
AATAATAATGTAAGGGCACAATAATAACAATAGTGAGCTTCTATGGGGCACAATAATAACAATATGGGGACTACATGGGCACAACAATATAATAAGGGGGTTGTACTAATAATAATTAGGGGTTACACTAGTAGCATAGGGACCTAACATGCGCCTCCTTCAAAAAGTGTTGTCCTCAACGCTTGAGTAGTTCTTGATGCTTCTGTATAAATTCTTGTCCTCCCGTGTGGAATCTTTAGCCGGTAAGTTCTTCCACTCGATAAGATACTCTGAAATTGATCTATTTCGTAGTTTTCGATTTCTCGGTTCTGTCACTGCTTCAGGTTCCAATATGATTTTTCCTTCTTTGTCAAGTTCTCACAATACTGTATGAAGTGGGATCTTCTGCAACTTTTGTATGAGTTCCCACTCCTTTGGGCATATGGATATATGTAAAACCTAATGTTTGGAGGAACGCTTCATGGAATCAAATGAATAGCATGATCATGATCACGAATAGGTGGGAGGCCTTTGGGAGTCTCAAATACCTTGAAATGATTGTCTAAAACGTTTTGGAGATCTGGAGAAATACATGATTTCGATGTGGGATCCTCTAGTGAACATAATTGTGCAATTACACCTCGTTGTTCTTTATTTATAAGCTTTATCATGTTGTTAGAGTTGATTATCTTTCCAATTTTTCCTTCGATGCCTCTCAATTCAACTTCCTTTCCTTCCCAAAAAAAATTTCAAAAAAAAATCTTGAAAATTAAAAGCTATCATACCCAAAAATTGTAGCCATTGGACTCCTAGTAAAACATCAGCACCGCCCATTGGAATGGAAAGCTTTGAGCTATTCAATACATATTCTCCCATGGATAGCTTGATATTATAGCACTTTCCAGAGCAATTTATGGTTCCTCCACTTGCAACCATCACTTGACACTCCGATGCTGGATATAGAAAGCAATCCAATTCCTTAGTTATCTTACAATCAATAAAATTATGGGTACTACCTGAATCAATCAACACTCTTACCTTTTTCTTCTTGATATGTCTTTCTATCTTGATAGTTTGAGGAGTGGCAATTTCATCCAATGCATTACAAGATAGGGTCGGATTGATTTCTTGAGACTCGATGTGATATTTCAATTCTTGAACATTTTTCTTCTTGATATGTCCTTCTATATTGATAGTTTGAGGAGTGGTAATTCCGTCCAATGCATTACAAGATATGGTTAGATTCATTTCTTCTTTCTTGATGTGATCTTTCACTTCTTGAACCTTTTCTTCTTGATATATCCTTCTATCTTGAGAGTTTTAAGAGTGGTAATTTTTTCCCATGCTTTACAAGATATGGGCAGATTCATTTCTTCTTTCTCTAGGGGTGGTTCCTAGTGTATATACTCTTCTTTTGACGTTTCTTAATCATTTTCTTCCTCCTCTCCACAATATTTGAAAAAATAATTTCTTCTCAGCACACTTATGACCTTTAATGTATTTGTTATCACAATTTTAACAATGTCCTTTTTCTCTTTTTTCTTCCAATTGTTGTGGTGTTGCTCTAAAGAAGGTGTTGCTCTTTGTATCCTCATAATGTGCTATCATTTCCTCCATGAAAATTGACCACGTAACAAGTTGTTTACAAGAAAAAAGCTTTTTATACCATAAAAATTGATCCGGTTCTAAATATGAATATGAAATACATACATTTTGTAACAGTGGTACACTATGTAGATCAAAATATTGCTCCATCTGTAGTATCCAAGTTACTAGATCCTTTCCATCAAACTTCCTCATATCGCCTTTTCTTGATTTTAGGAGCTCGATCTTGAAATCACTGTAACTTTGTACGTTCAGATCTCAAAGTTCTAAAGTTGTCTCCTGCAATAACCCTCTAAGTCCTCTTTCTAACCCCACAAGTCTGATCAGAATTTGATTATCCAAGAAAGAGTTATGCCTAATCTCCTAAGATGGCCTAATTATATAATGTTTCAGTAGAGCGAAATTGTATGATGTGTCATGTGTCACTGTTTCGACCTTCGGATCTGAAAACTACACACAAAAAACTACAGTTCGTCCTATTTCTGTAACTTCTTATGAAAGTTCAATTCGTTGCTCAGAGAGAACGTTATAAAGATTTTCCAAAGGTCACCTGTTTAGGATGTATTTCGGGAGTCTGCAAAAACCCTAACTCCCTCAAATCATATATCCGAAAATATAGCGAGAAAATATCTAAAATTCAAACACGCAGTTCAGCACGATTTCTTCTCAAATGGGTTTTGTTAGCTTCTGAAATGTCGCAGAAAAACGTTATAGCGAAAATACCACGATGACTTGTTTGGAGCAATGAAACCTTAGAATCCAAAGCTTTGATACCAAATGTTATGAAACCAGCTCACAAAAAGATAGAAAAGATAGATGAACGCCTTAAAAATAAGCATTTTCGAGGGGGCAACCTCATTTACATTACACAAATGCACAATTTTTAGATGATTCAAATGACAAGACCTCATTTCTATATATAAGAGTCTAAGGGGTCATAATATGATTAGAGTCGACATAACAATAATAACGTAAGGGCACAATAATAACAATAATGAGCTTTTATGGGACACAATAATAACAATATGAAGACTACATGGGCACAACATTATAATAAGGGGGTTGTATTAATAATAATAACGGGTTACACTAGTAGCATAGGGACCTCACACCTACCTAGGTATATAAGTGAGGCCTCATTGTAACATTCATATCTCTTTTACATTCATCTTATTAATAAAATATTATTTACAAATACATTGTGTATTTTACGTTTTAAGCACAAATAACTATAAGTTTTGTCACTTCATCATCTCTATAACATGTTACTCTATAGGCTAGATACACTATGTGTAAACAACTAAAACTGATTAGAGAGGTTCACACCACCACGGTTGCAAGTCATTTTGGTGTTAGGAAGGAGATTTCCAATTTGCAGAGGCATGTGTACTAGCCCATAATGCAAGAAGATGTAGCTAGGTGCATTAGAAGATGTATACTTTGTTGTGCCAACAACCCTAATAACAAGAAACAAGATCTATACTATACCTTACCTATACCCACTCATCCATGGAAAATAATTTCCATGGACTTTGTGGAAGGTTTACTTACAACCAGGAATGGAGATGACTACCTGTATGTAGTAGTTAATAGGTTCAACAAGATGTGTTTTCTCATGCCCTGTAAGAAGACCATCAAGGAGAAAGAAGCAACAAACTTGTTTTTTGAACAAGTCTACATGCACTTTGAGATACCAAAGAACATCATTTCACACACGGACACCAAATTTCTTAACGCATTTTAGGCTATGTTGTGAAAGAAGATGGACACAAAATTGAAAAGGTCTACAACATTCCATCCACAAAAAAATGAGCAAATTGAAATAGTCAATAAGGCTTTGGTATAACTTTTGAAGGGTGATAATAAAAAACATCCAAATACCTAGGATGAATGGTCTATATACGACACTCCTACAACAAAGCATTCCACACTTCAACTAGTAAGTCACCATTTGAGACTTGTTTTGAATATTTCCACCTTCACCTTTCAATGTAGTATATGGACAATAAGCAAGAGTGAGAGAAGATCTCACAAAGGATGCTTTAAAAGTAGAAAAAGTTGTTGAGAAGATCATGTAGATCCATTTACAAGTACAGGGAACATTGAATAAGTCACAGGAAAAAATAAAAATCCAAGCATGATTGGCACAAGGCAGAGAGGTCATTTAGAGTAGGAGACAAAATATGGTCACAACTAAGTAAGGAGAGGCTATAAAATTCTAGTAAGAAAATCAAGACTATATGGCATGCTCCTTTCAACATATAAAAAGTGGGAGATAATGCCTACAGACTCAGTCTACCCCCATACATACACATTTACTTAGTAGTGAATGTGAAAAATCTCAAACTTAATGAGCCTTCCATGTTGGATCTAGACCAGGAACAGGTTCTACCTTCCACAAAGGATTTAGTACCAAATGCTCAAGCTAAATTGATAGAGGATACAATTTTGCAGAAAATGACTAGAACTACAACATAGGGACAATATGACCTTTGGCAAACTGGGTTGAAAGGACAACTTCCAAGTATGGCTAAATGGTACTCTAAGGAGAAAGTAGAGGAAATTCTTAGCTCATTTAGTAAAAGCTTTTGTGGCCCAAAAGCTTCCCAAAATGGGAAAGTATGATCCAAATTGAATCATTATATTATTTGTCATCCATATTGATGCTTTGTGCAGAAAAAATTGAAGGAATGAACTTACAAGACTATTTTTACTAGCAGGTCCTAGTTTGGAGAATCAGGTTCCGAAACCTTCTAGAGGCAATTTGAGGCATTAAACAAATTTTTTTGGTGTCCAAAAGATTTCACTTGTGCTATACCCTTTGCCCTTGTTCTACGCTTAGATGCCTTTCTAATAATGCAAAAAAAATCAAACAAAGCCAATATGCAAAAGTTATGCCACCCAAAAGTTGAATAATTTAAGAGGATGCTACACCAACCCCTACCACTCATGGAAAAGGGGTTAGCCACATGAATAAATGAATAATAATCTAGAAGGATTAATGTTATAACTCTAGCTGAGAGTTGACAATGTCAAACTTAACCCTTAGTTCGCTATTTGGTTGTGTTATAACTAAGCCACTAAGAGGAAAATGGTTCCATTCTATTTGCTTGCATTTTGTTCCATATTAGAGTAGAGTAGGTGACACTGTGAAAAATAAAGGGGGTTTGTGTTCTATAGTAGCCCACAAGCCACAAGTCTTAAGGAACTCCATAGAGAGTGCTTTCTCATTTGTACTTTGCATCATTTATATTCCAGACAAAAGAGTGCAAAACAACCTTACCTTCCAACTAAATTTCCCCCAAAAGAGTTTCTTATAGCATATATTGATGTTCATTGTGAATAATGTGTATTTGAAATTCATTATTCGATATTTTCTACATTTTATCTATTACATACATCAACAACAAAATCATTAATAATATATATGGAATTGAAAGGAATTAACCTTTGATAATATAGATTTTGGTTTACTTTAATAAATTTGTTGTGACAAACTATCCATAATAATTTACATATTGTTGTGATTCACTCAAACAAACATAAAAGAGACTTTAATTATGAAACACAAACATATTTATCACTTGAGAAATAAAAAGAATAATGTATTAAAAACACAAGGGGGTGATGTAGTGTTATAATTGTAATTATTAGTAACCATGTTATTTTGGTGTTATAATACTAAATATTCTTATACTATTTTGTTATTTTGGTGTTATAATGCTAAATATTCCTATACTATTTTCACATTTTATTATTGCAGTGTCTATATGCCCAATACAAAGACACTCTTAATCATTATAACCCATTAATAAAATCAATAAACCACCCATTATAAAGCCCAAGAAAGAGACTTATCCAAAAATTTCTTATGATAAAGAGTACAGGATGGCTGGATCATCTCTTTCACTTCCAGAATTTAGAAAAACAATTAATTGTTTAAAAAAGAGTAAAATTCACCATTTAGATTACCAAATAGAATTAATAAAATTGTGTTTATTAAGTATGTTAAATGCATGGCTATATATATATATATATATGATCTTTGATTCTTTTACAAATTTTATAAAACAATTCCGTCATAATGAGAGCATTAATTTGAAATTCATTCACCATTCAAATCGCCAATCCTTGAGATTGAACAAATTTCGATTTTTTTCGATTTCTTCTTAAAACCATTGCTGGTTGGGTGACTGAGCGTATAGAGGTGACAGAAAAGTCAATATTGAAATACTTTCCCCAAACTATATCAATTGAAATCTAGAAATAAAACACGACAAGACGGGCTTGATAGAGCGGAAAACAATGCCGGCTTGTCTTTCACTCAGCGAGTTGCAATCTAATGTGGTTGTGTGGCAATGATAACTAGAACCTTAGAGATAAATTTGCATGTTTGGTGAAGCTCAGTCCTCTATGACTTGGATTAATAAAATCACTTGTGAAATTTTCCTACATACCAATGTTTTTTTTGTTACATAGATTTTTGAGTCAAGATTCTCAAAGGCTCCATAAACACAATTCTTAATATAGTCAACTGACACAAAAAAGAAGTGGTTATAAAATACGATAACAAAGACTTGGAACCAATCCAGTTAACAACTATATTCCATTTCCTTATAAACCAGCAAAGAAGCAGAACTTCATCCATGATATTTGCTTTTAAGTTCAACAATCAGTAGTAATTTATTCAGAAGAATATGTTGGACTAGCAAGTCAGTGCCCACTCAAGAATTGCTTTATAAACAAATATGACAGATAACTCCAATACGGTAGTTCACAAAAGAATTGAAACAGATGAGAAGGTATAACAATTTCCAATTCAGTTTTAACTGTACACTGTGCAGCTGGCCACACAAGGTCTTCGAAAAGGAATAATGAAACAAAGAAAAATAGCAGGACTTGCAAGCTACTCTATGCACAAATAGGAACCGAATCAAAATAAGATTATTCAGAGATGGTTTGAGCAGAGGCTGAGTTGTGAATTCCCCGCTCATCATTATTGCACAATCGGCCACTGTGGAACCCTTCCTGCGTGTAAGTGTACTCCTCCAGGTTTAATAAGAAGATGCGGTTTAATGGTGAGCAAACTCACATAACACTCTAACGAGACTCTCATGCCCCAAACGTTGATTGACTCCAGTTTTGGACATCCTCTAATAAGTGCGAAGAGGCCCCTCTCAGTAACATGACGACAACCCCAAAGAATAAGCACCTTCAGTAACAAATAAATGTTAGCATGGAAAACAGATCACATGTATAATATTTACATATACTAGAACACATAAGAACCAGTCAGAATAAATTATTACTCCACAAAGGGCAAGAGGATTGCACTAACGTTACACAACATCTATAATTGAGAACCAATAAAAAATCTTATCCATGCATTAAAAAGAGGAAAATAGGTACTCAACTCATTAAAAAGGAACAATGCTACGTGGCAATATCTGGAATAGCATCAGCTTTTGTAAAAGTTGGCAATAAAATTATTTTGCACTTCAAATTGGCAAAAGATCTTCAGAGAATTCAAGGAGACCTAAAAGAATCAAGTTAAGCAGCAAAACCAGTGATGAGTGACCTCTTCAGGTAAGGATGAAATCCAAAACATCAGGTGACAACTCTTATCATCAATTTCCATATTTAAGGAACCATCTTATGTAATGTCATCTACGAATGGAAGAAATAATGTCGACCTACTGAAATATAAACTATGGTGAATGATGTCTACATATTACATAATATTCATGAATATACAAGATGAAGGGGGTGCTATCTCTAAGAGTCTTGGTGAAGGAAAAGTTTGGTCCTACATATGAGAGTCAAGGGGCAATTGCTAGGAAAGACACCCACTGTCACCTTGTTGGCCTTTCCCCTCACTTTAAGGTCTCGGAAAGGACCCTAAATCTAGTGAGGGAATTCCTAGATATCCAAACTAAAGTCTAAATAATTTGGAAAATATTGTTAGGTTAAACTTGACTCAGTGAAAGACTCAAAGAGATAGGTCAACAATGGTTGTTTTTGGGGCCATGATTTTGGTAGCCCGAGGATTACATCTAATGAGGCTTGTTAACCCTCATTTTAGCAGGAGTACTTTAAGTATTTTTTATTTTGTAGCACCATTGTGAGCCCAAAGAATGCACGTCAAAGTCTTGTAGTCCAAATGATATTATGCATTGTGGTATCCCAGGCCTATTATGGTTGGCCATGCCCGGTTTGCTTAGACTCCGCTCTTAGGTCCTTTCATCCTATATAGGATTGGAGGGCTTAGGGTGGATGTACTTGGACACAGGGTTTAGAGGAGCCATTGATTTTGTAAGGATGATCTCTATTTGTAGGACGAATACAGCCCATGTCTTGAGTGCACCTATGTCCTATCCACATGATCATGTGTCATAGAGTTTGTATGTATTCTATAGACTTAATATACCATTCATTTTTATCAACATGGTAGTTTCACATTTCCCAAGGCATTTCACAAATTCCAATGCAGAGGCTACAAAAGTCAAAATTCAAGAAAGGCTTATATTGCTTAGCATAATTTGCGCTTGCCATGCCCTGTGGAAATTTTGTCAAAATGTGAAGGCATCAAGGAGACATGTTCAATCAAAGGTGGTCAACCTCCTTTTGTGGCACATGTGGACTCTATTTGGACATATTGGGTCAATCTTTGGTCAAATGAGACGTGATATATCAAAAGGCATCTACAATTTTTTTCCAAGCAAAACCCATGTGCCCTAATTGGCAAATAAAGCAAGGTGTGGGATATCTACTCTTGTGGCACATTAATTAGAAGGGTCAACCCACACGTGGATTAAATGAGGCTATTTGAAGGGGCAATATGCCCATTAGGTCAAGTTACTCAATAAAGTCAATCATCCAAGCAAAAAGGAGTAAAATTCATCTCAAGTTAAGTCAAAGGACCAAGTCAACCTTAAAAAAACAAGTTGTGGGTCATCTCCAGAGACCATGAGGACTTTCAGGGTGAATCTGTTAGTTTTTGGATGATATGGTATGTCATATCCCCTCTCAAATGTATTAGTCACGAAGTGCAGCTACACATTTTTGGCATCATTTTTGGCTTAGGAGGACCCCACACGTAGACTTAGGAACTATAGGGTAATTCGACTTTATTTTGGCAGCTAGTGGAATATGGGGGCCACGCCCCCACATGAGTAATTCGAACTTGGCCATTACATGAGCTTGGAGGGAATTAAATTAGTGGAAGGAGGGGCTCACATGAGGCTAAGGGGGACCAAGGTGACAAAAGGAGAAGGAGTTCTCATTTTGCAACATCTTGATCATTTTACAAACAAACTCATCTTTGTACGCTCTACTGCTTAGTGAGTCTACCAGCGGTTTAGCCACGAATCTTCCAAGCGGGGAATTCAACCTCTTCGAGGGGGACCATTCGTGCCCGCCCAAGGGAGGCTATTCCATAGGGATTTCAGAGGATTCAGCATAGCTACATACTTCATCCAGCCACATAGAGAATGAGACTAAGTATTTCCTAGGTAGCTAGAAACATACAGGAGGAGTTAGAGCCAGTAAGGAGGTCCATAGCTTGCTGGGAGTTGCAGGAGCTGGGAAGGTTGTTGGTTGAGGACATTTCCACTGGGTTTTGCAGCCAACTAGATAAGTGTTTCAGTAGTACAATTTTTTGGGTAGAGGGATTGCGCAGAGGCCTCTAGCAGCGAATTCGTGGTGCTTGGGAAAGCAATCATCTTGGCCAAGAATCAGTCAGGGAGCAAGGAGTCAGTTAGCACAGGTGAATCCAACATTGTAGTGGTGTTTCAGAGGGATTTGCAGGCTGTTTCCGGCAAGTTGAATTTCGCAGTACCAGCTAAGGGGAGGCTCCAAAGAGGCCAAAAATCCAAAGTCAAAACCAGAGAAATTCCCTTCTAGGTTTTTTTGGATTTTGTCCAAGGAGCCTGGAACTGAAAGGATATAATTTTCTAGACAGTTTTTGGGCACATTCCAGTAGGTCGAAGTTCAACAAGGCAACAGTTTACTGGGACAGCACAGTGCAAAGCGGTGCAACAACTTGGCAGCGTTCAGCTTAGCTATTTCATCACCTGGGTTTTGTCAAGCTTGTCCTTGAGACAAGCCCAGGTGCACCATTCTATTTTATATTGTACCTAGCTCTCAGATTTTATAATATATGGCTTAGCAGTTCCAGATTTATAGTGTTTCATGGATGTCTAATGCATGTTTTTAATTTTATGTTGTTGCACTATTTGTTTGTTTAAATATCACTCATATTCCTACTTAGGAACCTAAGTCGTACGAAACGCCGAAACATTTCGGAGTTTCCGAAATGGGTGTGTTTAGAAACATCACCTCCCAAAAATGGAAACATCAGTCGAAACGTCTTATATATAAGTGAATG
The DNA here is from genome assembly GCA_000404065.3 of Pinus taeda. Taxonomy (NCBI): domain Eukaryota; kingdom Viridiplantae; phylum Streptophyta; class Pinopsida; order Pinales; family Pinaceae; genus Pinus; species Pinus taeda. The sequence continues at coordinate 62,908 of APFE030954717.1, forward strand.
ACACATTATCTTGCAAGAAAAAAGGGAATAAGACCCATAGATGACAATTTCAAAGGAAAAACAAGTCTCTATTAGCTCTAATAGATGATTACATGATGCTCGAGTTTCAATGGAGTTTCAACCAAGTTTCGGAGTTTCGGGTATGGGTACAGCTCGAAACGTTGGGTTCTTTGAAGTTTCATGCAACATAGTTAGGAACATTACAGTGGTATCAAAGCCTAGTTCTTGGCTTAGTTTTGGGGTTTGTTTCTTATGAGAGAAGAGGACCAGCAGAACATCACCTGCCTTAGGCAGAGGTACAAGAGGAGAGAACGAGAGTTAGAAATTACGCCAGATATGGAGGAAAGAGGGAAAGACGTGGCCGGAGAGGAGGAAATGGCAGAGCCCAAGAGCAGGGAGGAGATGGCTTTTGGTAGCCCCCTGAGGGCCTTGAGTGACTTGGCCAAGGGGTAGAAAGACATGCTGGAGGAGCTCAAGTCGCAGAACAAGGATAGGGCCACACCTAGAGGATTTCTATGTGGAGAAACTTTCGGGACCTCTCAGCCTTTCGATCACCCTTCATCAGCAGCGCATCGCCCTTCAATTAGTGTGTCGAGTAGGACTACACTACCTTCTTTTGTGCCAATGGCACTGTTAAAATTGGCAACTAGGGCCAAACTTCATGTGGGTCATCTTATTCATAGCTGATAATATTTTTATTAGATTCCTCTCTTCGAGAGGTGTAGGATTGATCTAAAGATCATCCAATTCCGATAAGTATTTATGGAGATGAATTTATTTTGATTATGGAATTATTATCAAGCTGACCTACAACTCATGTAGGCTCAGAAGCCCAACAGTCGCATCTATTCAAACATCAACAGTTGTGTATAAATACAGGAGGACTTTTCCTCATTTGCACTCACTGATCTCATCACATCTCTCTCTCTCCTGCGCAGAAAAGAGGCTCTTCTCTACTGCGCAGAAAAGAGACTCTCTCTTACACATGTGGAAGGAAGCTGCTGAACCTGAAGCTACAACTGTAGATCCAAACTTTGATCCAGGTGGATATTGGTGGCCACCTGCCAAGTCCACCTAGACCCCCACCATTGTTTCTCTCAGCATTTTCAGTTTCCATAATTGTAGCACAACTTACTATTTTTAGCAGTTTTTCGGGTCCCGAACTTTCGGAGCTGTTTTGAGGCCCTAAACGACGTTTTTTGGGAAATCTGGGGGCAACATGGATCCATCTGGACCTCCTCTGAAGGCTGCATTTTTTGGTGGTGGAATCAAGCCGATCCAACGGTCGATTTGCGAGATATCGACTACCCTAGTTTTGATGATGAAGCCACTAATGCTGATGTTGCTGATCTAGGGTTTGCTACTGCTGATATAAATCAGATTTATTGTACTATTTCTCTCTGCTGAATTATTGAAGATAAAAGAAGATTTGATCAAAGGGTTTCCTCACACATTGTGGGGTTTGTCCCTGGGTAGTCACCACATCTTGTGTCTCTTGTCTTGGCTTGTTTTCTGTCGATCGTTTAATGTTCTATCTGCACTTTACTTTATGTACGTGTGATTGCTAATCTGTGGATAATAATAAAGAAAGATAAGTAAACTGTTATAAGCATAAAACATACCATAACTTAACAGGCACAGATCGAACCAGCAAGGGAGGAAGACACTCCTCAAATGGGGGATTACTTCAGAGAGTGGCAAGCGATGGCGAAGACTTCAAAGAAGCCCTCTCCTTTAGAGATTATTGCAAGCTCAAACAGAGTGAGAGGAACAAGGGGTATGGAGGACAAGGAACCCAAACTATGAGCTACAGAGAACTATAGGGAGGATGTATTTCCCTATATTTGATGGCACCGCCAAGTGCACAGCCAGGGCTTGGGTTGAAAAGATGGACACATACTTTCAACTCAACCGGATAACGGAGCAGGAAGCCATTAAGATGGCAGCGCTACACTTGGAGGGGGAAGCCCATGACTAGTGGTTTCATGGCTTGACCACTTTGGGGCATGCCCAGATAGTTTCTTATGAGGACTTCACTCGGAGGGTGGTGAAGCAACTTGATCAGAGGGATCCGAAGGCATCTTTCAGGGAGCTGACACAACTGCGCCAGACAGACAACCCAGAGCAGTACTTCTTAGATTTTCTACGTGTGCCAGTGATGGTCTTGGATCTGTCTGAGGGAGGGAAGGTATACACCTTCATTGAGGGATTGCTTAAGCCCCAGTGTGGACTGGTGAAGTCATGAAGACCCTCCATGCTGCAGGAAGCGGTTGTGTGTGCCAGAGATTTACAAGGGGCCATCCCCAAGACCATAGCACCATTTCCTGGACGGACCCCTTTTCCACAGAAGGGACATGACACTAGACCCCCACCACCGAGGACCACACAGGGGAGGGGGAAATTAGACGAGGAGACACAGAAGAACCTCTAGAGGAGGAAGCTATGCTTCACATGCAGAGAGCCCCGAGCACCTGGCCATAGGTGCACTGCAGGTAGAGCGCACTACATTGAGGTCTTTTCTGACAGTGACCAGGAGGACGAGGTGGAATAAGATTGTGGTGGAACAGATGGAGAAAGTCCAACAGACAGAGGGCCACCACCACCACCTCCACAGGGAGAGGCATCTCTTGCCCCTTCAAGAGTAGTCCTTGCTTCTTTATGCGAGATTCCCAAGTTTTTGACACTCAGGATCAGAGGCACTGTATAGAGACATAAGGTGTCGGTGTTAGTGGACAGTGGGGCTACCCACAATTTCATAGATGCACAGCTAGTCTAGAGGAGGGGCCTCACCACAACAGAGTTTGACGGGTTCTTAGTCCTAGTGCCAGGTGACCATACTATCCAGTGTACCAGATATGGGCCCTCCTTGACAGTAGTTATGGGGAACTACACAATGAAAGACCACTTCTTTGTGGTCAATGTGCCAGACACCAACGTGGTGATGGGTGTCTAGTCGTTGTATTCCCTTGGGCGAGTTATGACGGACTGGAGAAAACTTGAGATGGAGTTCATTGGGCTAGATGGAAAACTAGCGGTCTTGAGAGGCATGCAGTCTTATCCGCCTCAAACAATTTCGGCCCACAGGATGGAGGCGGATCTCCAGCATGGGGACATTGCATGGGCAGTCAAGTTGAGGATCTCAAAGGTCGAGGGACAGGCACAGCCACCACTAGCGAACATACAGGCTTTACTGGACAGGTATGCAGTAGTGTTCAGGGACATTCCACCAGGGTAGCCACCAAATAGAGGATTTGAGCCTATGTTGCCAGGAAACGTGGGTTCGGGGCCAGGAAACGTGGGTTCAAGGACGGGGACGAGGACGGGGGCAAGGATGACATTTTCTAAAACAGGTTGCATGGGTTCGTTGGGTAATATAATAATATTAAATTTTAATAATTAAATTTTATATATTATAAATTTATAAATTATAATTAATAGTATATATGAAATTTGAATTTGTATATTTTTCAACTTTCAACAAGAAAAATTTAATCATTTAAGCATGCACATCATTGAACATTGAACATTCACATTGAAATTTCAAAATTTATCACCAAAAAACCGTTCAGTGTTTACATAGTAATAAGAATCATGAATCATGATATATGTCCATTGTCATACTATATTCAAAATTTGCCTTAATGCATCTCCAAACATGAACTAGGAAATTTTAAATACTAAAATAAAAATAGCTAAAGCCTAATGAACAATGGCTTCCTCAAGCCATGTCATCAACATCACTTAGATCTTTAGCTAGCATGCTCTCCAGGTAGGAATCACTCTCATCTTAAGGCTCTTGCTCATCCATAGCAATTGGAGGTAGCTCAATAAGGCCATCTAATTGTATCTCCTCGTCCGCACACATAGGATCATCTGTGTGTTGGTCCCATCTCTTGAAAGGAACCTCCTTGTACCCAGGGGCTCTTTTCGAGATATGAGACGAAGTGTGCTATGAATGTACGCTAAGTTCTCTGCCTTCTTTGAGCCCAACCTATTTCTCTTTACTGAATGAATAAAGGCATAAGTACTCCAATTCCTCTCACAAGATGAAGAACTAGCTACCAAAAATATTAGGGGAAGCCCATTAAATTAATTAAAAATTTAAAAATGAAAACTAAAACTAAAATGAAAATTTAAAATTTATTTTCTATATTTAATTGAGAATTTTTCAAATTTTGATTAAGGTGAGGAACTCCAAACTATACCCGTCCAAGTAACCGTATGGCAAATTGCTGCAACTGAGGAGCATCAGCACCATGAAGCCACCATTTGATGGTTGTGGGTTAGTTAAAAGTTTAGGTCTTAACTTTTAAAGTTTTTTGACATTGTTTAATAATAAATATCATATTTATTAATTTTTAATTTTATTTTTTTAAATTTCAATAAAAAATTATTTGTGAAAATTAAATTTTTAATATAATTTTTTTTTTAAGAACCCAAAGAACTCGAAGAACCCAAACCGAAGAATCAAGAACCCAAAAAACCCGTTAAAGGAAAATAACCCAATTTTTTTTTGGGAGAACCAAGTTCTTCATAGAAGAACCCAGTTCTTATGAGTTCTTCTAAGAAGAACTCGTACCCAAATCTGGTACCTTGAGATGGGTTCAAGAACCCCACCCCCGGTTCACGAACCCGTGCACCATAGATTTGAGCACACCATTGAGCTGGAGTCAGGTATACAGGTCGTTATCACTACTCCTTACAGGCACCCCAAAGTCTATAAGGACGAGATCAAGAAGGCCATCCAGGAGTTGCTGGCATTGGGCCATATCAGGGCAAGTTCCAGTCCTTTCACTTCTTTAGTAGTGCTGGTGAAGAAGAAGGATGGAACCCTCCAGATGTGTATCGACTACCGAGCCCTTAACCGGAAGACTCTTAAAAACCGACACCCCATTCCCCGCATTGATGAGCTGATGGATGAGCTTAGAGGAGCCAAGTACTTCTCTAAGATTGATATGCATTTAGGGTACCTCCAGATCAAAGTACAGGAGCAGGACATCCTGAAGACAGCTTTGCGGTGCCACAACAAGCACTTTGAGTTTCTGGTCATGCCATTTGGGTTGACCAATGCTCCAGCCACATTCCAGTCTTGCATGAACCATATCTTTCGGGGATAGCTGAGGAGGTTCGTGTTGGTGTTCTTCGATGACATCCTGATCTATAGCCAGACGTGGGAGGAGCACCTCCAGCACTTAGAGGAGGTATTGCGCATTCTGGAGGAGCAACAGTTCTATGCCAAGCTCTCCAAGTGCGAGTTTGGATCGACAGAGATGCTTTGTCTTGGGCACATCATCGGAGAAAATGGAGTGAAAGTGCACGAGAATATTCGGACCATCCGAGATTGGCCAGTACCCTGAGATGTGACTATGCTGAGAGGCTTCTTGGGTATTTGCACTTACTACAGGAAGTTTGTCGAAGGGTTCTCGTAGTTGGCAACACCTTTGACCGACTTGACCAAGAAGGGGGCCTTCGCATGCACTGATGGAGCACAGGCCGCCTTTGATCGCCTTAAGGAGGTGATGAGCAATTGCCCTATTTTGGCACTCCCGAACTTTTCCCAGCCATTCACGGTGGAGTGTGATGCATCAAGGGTAGGAGTTGGAGCCGTGTTGTCACGGGAGGGGGCATCCCATAGCTTTCGAGAGTCAGACGCTGGGTAGGAGTTGGAGCCATGTTGTCACGGGAGGGGGCATCCCATAGCTTTTGAGAGTCGGAAGCTCCTATCGCATGAGCTATCATATTCCATATATGACAAGGAGATGCTGGCCATTATGCATGCATTGGCCAAGTTCTGCCAATACTTGGTGGGCAACCAGTTTCGAGTGAACAGTCTTCGACATTTCATGGGGCAGCAAGGCCTCAACAACAGGCAACAGAGATGGGTCAGCAAGGTGCAGGCCTATGATTTTGACATTGAGTATGTGCAAGGAAAGCACAAAGGGTAGTCGAAGCTCTATCGAGGAGACCAGCAAGGTTATCCCTCATGAGCATTTACCAAGATTGGAAGGCTCAGTTGTTGGTGGAGTACTCCAAGGACAGGAGGTCATGCAAGGTAATGGAGGGGATACATGCAGATGAGTGTTACCGTGTGATGGATGAGGTCATCTATTACAAGGGGCACATTTACTTGGTGCCCAACTAGCAGTTGAGGAAGAAAATACCCCAGGCAACTCACGATTCACCATTGTCTGGACACCAGGGGTTCCAAAAGACTTACATGGCTATTCGAGAGAGGTTCACATGGAAGGGCCTCAAGGAGGATGTGTTGCAGCACATACGAGAGTGTGAGGCCTTCCAGCGAAACAAGGGGGAGTTGACTCACCCTACAGGGCTATTACAACCACTTCCCATTCCGGAGGGAAACGGGAAAGTATTTCAATGGATTCCATCACTAGGCTCCCCGCAGTACAGGGGAAGGATTGCATATATTTAGTGGTCGACAGGTTGACCAAACTCGCCCACTAGGTACACAGCTGCATAGGTTGCCAAGTTGTTCTTCCGGGAGGTTTTCAAGCTCCATGGGCTCCCCAAGAACATTGTGAGCGACATAGATAGCAGATTCATGGGTGGCTTTCGACAAGAGCTCTTCAGGTTGGTCAAGTTAGAGCTCACTCCTAGTACCAGTTATCACCCTCAAACGGATGGCCAAACGAAGAGGGTCAACCAATGGTTGGAGGGGTACCTGAGGAACTATGTGATGGTCAGCAAAGGACGTGGATTCGATGGTTGCACTTGGGCGAGTACTACTACAACACCATGCACCACATGTCTATCGGTATGACTCCTTTCTGTGCCCTCTATGGATATGATGCACTGACTTTTGCTAATATTGTTTTTGGAGACAACCGGGGCCCAAAGGCCAAACACTGGGTCCAAGAGAGCCAAGATATCCTCAAGGCTCTCAAGGATAATTTAGTGACAGCCCAAAATCAGCAAAAAACTATGTGCAGACTGACACAGGATAGAGAGGCACTTTGAGGAGGGGGACTGGTACACCTCCAATTGCAGCCTTACAGACAATCTACGTTGAAACAGAAAGGGGCCAAGAAGCTATAACCACACTTCTGTGGGCCCTACCGAGTGACAAGGTGGGTTGGGGAGGTGGCTTATAAGCTGGAGCTGCCTCCGTGGAGTAGAATATATAACGTGTTTCATGTCTCATGCCTGAAGAAGGTGTTGGGACAACAGGTGACGGCAGCGGCTATCTACCCCCGTTGGATGATGAGGGACATTTGGTGTTGGAACCAGAGGCCATTTTGGACAGCAGGGAGAGGAGACTAAGGAGCAGGACCATCACGAAGTTCTTGGTATGCTGGAAGAACTTGCCGGATGAGGATGCCACCTAGGAAGGTGAGCACATACTGGATCACCAAGCTTTAAGGTTTCTTGAGGGCAAGCAACATTTGGGAGGGGAGGATTCATGTCCCTTTTCAAATGTATTAGTCACGAGGTGCAACTACACATTTTTGGCATCATTTTTGGCTTAGGAGGAGGACCCCACACGCAGACTTAGGAGCTATAAGGGAATTCAACTTTATTTTGGCAACTAGTGGAATGTGGGGGCTACCCACATGACTAATTCGAACTTGACCATTGCATGAGCTTGGAGGGAATCAAATTAGTGGAAGGAGGGGCCCACACAAAATTAAAGGGGGCCCAAGGTGATAAAAGGGGAAGGAGCTCTCATTTTGTAGCATTTTGATCATTTTACAAACTCACTCATCTTTGTATGCTTTGCTGCTTAGCAAGTCTACCGGTTGTTTGGCTAGGAATCTTCCAAGCGGGAGATTCAACCTCTTTTTTAGGGGGCCATCTGTGTCTGCCCTAGGGAGGTTGTTCCATATGGATTTTAGAGGATTCAGCATAGTCACACACTTCATCCCGCCACGCACAGAAGTAGACTGTGTATTTCCTAGGCAGCCAGAAACACGAAGGAGTTAGAGCCAAAAAGGAGGTCTATAGCTTGTTGGAAAGGCTGTTGGTTGAGGACATTTTCATTGGGTTTTGCAGCCAACTAGAGAGGTGTTTCAGCTATACGATTTTCTGGGCAGATGGATTGCGCAGAGGCCTCTAGCACCAAATTCGTGGTGCTTGGAAGAGCATTCATCTTGGCCAAGAATCATTCGGGGAGCAAGGAGTTAATTAGCACGGGTGAATCCAACATTCTAGTGGTGTTTCAGAGGGATTTGCAAGTTGTTTCCTGCAAGTTGAATTTGGCAATCGCTGCTGGGGAGAGGCTCCAAGGAGGTCGAAAATCCAAATTCAAGGCCAGAGAAATTCCCTTCTAGGTTTCTTTGGGTTTTTTCCATGGAGTCCGGGGCTGAAAGGATGTAGTTTTATGGACAGTTTTTGGGCACATTCCAGGAGGTCGAAATTCAGCAGGGTAGTGGTTTACTGGGAGAGCGTAGTGCAAAGTGGTCAAGCAATTGGGCAACCTTCAGCTCAGCTATTTCATCACCTGGGTTTTGTCAAGCTTGTCCTTGAGACAAGCCCAGGTGCACCATTCCATTTTATATTGTACCTAGTGTTGGAATTTCTAACTTTAACCTATTAGAAATTCTTCCTCTACTATCTAGTTTATTTCTTCCTACTTGTTTAATTACTTAACAAGTTATTTACCATTTAAAAACAGAAAATAAACACAAGTATAGTATCAACATCTATAGATCATCAACTGAAAGAAAACAAGCACACAAGTGACAACGTTATTTTTGGACCAATGTCCCCGGAAAAACCTAATGCGGGAAAACCGACGCAGCTATTCAGAGGGTTATATTATTATGTAGTTTATCTGAGTACAACTGGGTGCCTAAACCAGCTCACCCAATAGAGAAAAATAAACAACAACAATACCTCTATATCCAGAAACAGGGATTCAAAAAACCTGTCCCATGAAACCCTCTTTGGCACAACTCAAGCTTAGTGTTGGTCCTTCTGGCCTCTGCGTCAGCCTCCTGCTGACCTATGTCAGCGCCAGGACTCTCTACGCCAGCCCTCTAAGGCACTGTGCAACCTCTGGGAGCCTTTGTGTCACTCCCTCTACCCTCTGCGTGGATGACGCAGTCTCTCTGGGCTCTGTGTTGCCTCTGTTGAGTTGTGTGTAGCCTGCACTGGCTGCTGCTCTGGCTCTCGCCGTTTCCATGTTGGTCTCCCAGTATTGTCCCTGCCTCTCTGCCTTGTACTCATTGCCCCTCGATGCTAATCACTAATTCACTTTTTCTTAGCAACCCTGCTCTAGCAAAATGAATGACTGATCACTCTGGTGTGTTCTCTAACTGACCCTCAAGCCTCTTCTTATACTTTTCTCGTTGGTCCATCAACAACTAAGATTAAATATCTAATTAACAACTAAGATTAAATATCTAATTAACGACTAAGATTAGATTTGGCTTGATCCATGACTTTTGGAACCTTCTAACCCAATTTTATATTAATACACATTAATATTTTATTTTCCCTAAAGATTAGACTTGGGAACTCCATTAAAAATATTAATTATTTTAATATCTCCCAAACCGGTTATAATCTGCCCAAACCATTTCAGGGTCTTGGAGATGTCATGTGCTTTAGCCTCTCCACCAATTTTCATGGCTAAAGCACATTCGATGCTACCCCAAATCAACACTCCCTCTTAGCTAGGATTGTGCTCTAGTAATACTCGACACTGAGCATCACCCTGATTATCCAACATCAGTCTCTGTGCTGATGTTAGGCCTACTCGCCCAACATCCTTTGCACTATTGCATCCCATATTGCTGCCCATGGCCCTGTCACTGCCACTGTTGCATCCGTACGGCAGCTCCCTCTGCATCTGTGTTGCTGCTGGTCCATCCCACCAACACTGCATCTGCACTGCATCCCCTCTCATCATGCTGCATCGTGTTACTGTACTACAACTCAGTAACCGTGAAGTAAGTAACTAATCCACCCAACTCTAACATCCCTATCAGGCTAGAGACACTCACGATGTTGAAGCTCCCTATGCCGCTAACAAGTGCTCCCTCTACTGACCTCTACACTACTGCAACAACTCCTTGCATCTTGCCCTATTGCACACCTTTTTGTGCCACCTTACACTGGTGCAACACTCCCGTGCCTCTCGCACTGTTGTAGCCTGCTAGCCTCAGGCTGCCAAGGGACTCTTGCACTATTGCATTCTCTTCCGCTTTATCTGCATCTGTCTCTAACGACATCCGCCAATCCTACTACTCTTTGGGGCTCTCGTAGCAAGGTATAATCCAAGAGGTTGGGTACCTTGAGGATCCTGCCCCTCGTCGCTTGTAGTCCTCCTGACTACAGCTCGATGTCTCCCCACTTCTTCTCAAGTGGCACATGAGCACTTATCGCACAATCGTCTTCCTCCTCGACTTCTTTCTCTGCCTTTGCAGGCACTGCCTTCAAGTTCGAAGCCTCTCCCTTGTTCTTCTTCCTAGGACACTGGTTCGCAAAATGACCAAGTTCCCCACAATGGAAGCACTTGACGTTGGAGAGGTCCTTCTTCTTCTTCTTCCCCTGCTTTCCCGCAAATGCTAGAGCCGCATCCTTTTCTTCATGCTTCTTGATTATAACCCCTTTGTTGCTACTCCCTGCCTTGGTTAGCCGTTTGATCTCTTCTTGACGAAGAGCCGCCCACAGTTCTTCCCAATTTGGAAGACTCGTCCTACCCAGTATGCTCTGGACAAATACCTCCCTATCCTCGGAAATTTCGTTCAATGCGATCCTCACCATCAATTCCTCATCCGGCATCGCCCCTATGGAAGCTAGTTGGTTACGGATCTCCTTCAAGTGACTGAGGAAAACATATATCTGCTCTCCCTTCTGCATCTAGTATGCCCTTAGTTGATTATCTAGGAGCATCTTCCTCTGCACGGAAGTATGCTAGTACAATGTCTTCAAGGCATCCCACATCTCCTTTGTCATTTCCTTCTCGGCAATATGTGGTACCACATGATCCTTGACCCCATAAAGGATGATACACTTAGCCTTTTCCATTGCCTCCTCATACCTTTCATTAGCTACCGGGTCAACTAGGATAGCTATCACTCTCGTGACGAACCCCTTGAGGCAATGTCTATCTAGAATGTTCAAGATCTTGGCATTCCAGACCATAAAGTTGTATGCTCCATCCAGCCTATCCTGATATCTCAGCCCATTCACGACCATCTCACTGCTCTTCTTTCGACTCCTCCGAGTCTCTCTACTTCCCTCCTGGAAGTCCTTTGTTCAGCTCTTGCTGAGTCTTTCAACTTCCCGTCTGGAAGTTCTCGGTTTGACACCCTCTGAGTCTCAATTTACCTTCTAGAAATCCCTCTGCCAACGTCAAGTTGCCCCACTCCGATTGTCTGTGCAACTGCACCACAAATCCAGATTCTTTGGCTAGAAATTTGCCTCAGCAGCAACTCCCTCCACCTTGATCTTGCCCTGTTAGGTACTCTTCTAACCACAGTACCCCACCAGCTTCACTCTGCAAATTACCCACAACCTTCTATAACCCAGCAACTAAAGGATTGAGCCATTTGGCTCTGCACAATCCCAGCACTGACAAATCAGCGCCCCCAGCCAACTGCGTCCGCCCTCCTGGCCTCTGCGCGGTTCTGCGTGAGCCTGACTTTGCCTCCCTTAGCCTCTGTGCTGTATTTTTCTGGCCCAAAATGATGACGCAGTCCCTCTGTGTCACTCCTTCCTATGTTGCATCTGCAAGGATCATCTCTGTCACTCGGGACAGCTGAATCTGCTGCAAATGCTCTGCTCAACTGATGCATTCAGTTTTCCTGTGATCTGAAACCACGTTGTGATACCATATTGGAATTTCCAAGTTTAACCCGTTAGAAATTCTTCCTGTACTATCTAGTTTATTTCTTCCTACTTGTTTAAGTACTTAACAAGTTATTTACCATGTAAATACTAAAAATAAACACAAGTACAGTATCAACATCTACAGATCATCAACTGAAAGAAAACAAGCACACAAGTGACACCGTTATTTTTGGACCAATGTCCCCAGAAAACCTAATGCAGGAAAACCGGTGTAGCTATTTAGAGGGTTATATTATTATTCAGTTTATCAGAGTACAATTGGGTGCCTAAACCGGCTCACCCGACAGAGAAAAATACACGGCAGCAATACCTCTATATCCGGAAACAGGTATTTAGAAAACCTGTCCCACGAAACCCTCTCCATCACAATTGAAGCTTAGTGCTGGCCCTTCTAGCCTCTGCATCAACCTCCTGCTAAACCGTGTTAGCGCCAGGACTCTCTGCGTTAGCCCTCTGAGGCACTGCACAGCCTCCGGGAGCCTCTGCGTCACTCCCTCTTCCCTCTGCGTGGATGACACAATCTCTCTGGGCTCTGCGCTGCCTCTGTTGGGCTCTGCGTAACCTAGACTGGTTGTTGCTTTGGCTCTCTCCGCTTCTGTGTTGGTCTCCCAATATTGTCCTTGCCTCTCTGCCTCATACTCACTGCCCTTTGTTGTTGATTACTGATTCACTTTTGCTTAGCAACCTTGCTCTAGCAAAATGAATGACTAATCACTTTGGTGTGTTCTCCAACTGATCCTCAAGCCTCTTCTTATACTTTTCTTGTTGGTCTATCAATAGCCGAGATTAAATCTTTAATCAACGGCTAAGATTAGATTTGGCTTGATCCATGACTTTTGGAACCTTCTAACCCAGATATTAATACCCATTAATATATTATTTTCCCTAAGTTTAGACTTAGGAACTCTATTAAAAATATTAATTATTTTAATATCTCCCAAACTGGTTAGAATCTGCCAAACCATTTCTCGTTCTTGGAGACCTCATATGCTTTAGCCTCTCCACCAATTTTCATGGCTAGAGCACATCTGATTCTACCCTAAATCAACACTCCCTCTTAGCGAGGACTGTGCTCTAGTCATACTCCACACTGAGCATCACCTTGATTATCTGATGCATCACCTTGATTATCTGGCGTCGGTCCCTATGTTGATGTTAGGCCTACCCGCCCAACATCCTCTGCACTGTTGCATCTTGTACTGCTGCCCATGGCCCTGCCACTTCCACTGTTTCATCCGTACAACAGCTCCCTTTGCATCTGTGTTGTTGCTAGTCCATCCTACCAACACTGCATCTGCATTGCATCCCCTCTCATCATGCTGCATCGTGCTACTGCACTGCAACTCAATCACTGACAAGTATGTAACTCCACCCAACTCTGACATCCTTGTCAGGCTAGAGACACTCCCGACGTTGAAGCTCCCTCTGCCCCTAACAAGTGCTCCCTCTACTGACCTCTGCGCTGCTGCAACAACTCCCTGCATCTCACATCGTTGCACACCTCTCTGTGCCATCCTGCACTAGTGCAACACTCTTGTGCCTCTCGCACTATTGCAGCCTATAGGCCTCGTGCTTTCCGAGGACTCCTGCACTGTAGCATTCTCTGCCGCTTCGCCCACATCCGTCTCTACCAACATCCACCAGTACTGCTACTCCTTTTCGGGGCTCCCGTAGCAAGGTATAATCCAAGAGGTTGGGTACCTCGAGGATCCTGCCCCTCATCACCTGTAGTCCTCCTGACTACAGCACGATGTCTCCCCACTTCTTCTCAAGTGGCACATGAGCACTCATGGCACAATCTTTCTCCTCCTCTACTTCTTTCTCTGCCTTTACAGGCGCTGCCTTTGAGTTCGAAGCCTCTCCCTTGCTTTTCTTCCTAGGACACCGGTTCACAAAATGACCCAGTTCCCCACAATGGAAACGCTTGACCTTGGAGAGGTCCTTCTTCTTCCTCTTCTCCTGCTCTCCCGTGGATGCTAGAGCCATATCCTCTTCTTCCTCCTTGATTCTGACATCTTTGCCGCTACTCACCACCTTGGTCAGCCATCTGATCTCTTCTTGATGATGAGCTGCCCACAGGTCTTCCTAATCTGGAAGACTCGTCCTACCCAGTATGCTCTGGAGTATGGACAAATACCTCCCAATCCTCGGAAACTGCGTTTAGTATGGTCCTCACCATCAATTCCTCATGCAGCGTGGTCCCTATGGAAGTTGGTCATGGATCTCCTTCAAACGACCGAGGAAGACATCTATCTGCTCTCCCTTCTGCATCTGGTATGCCCTTAGTTGATTCTTTAGGAGCATCTTCCTCTGCACGGAAGTATGTTGGTATAATGTCTTCAAGGCATCCCACATCTCTTTTGTCGTTTCCTTCTCGGCAATATGTGGTACCACATGATCCTTGACCCCATAAAGGATGATGCACTTAACCTTCACCATTGCCTCCTCATACCTTTCATTAGCTACCAGGTCAACTGGGACAACTATCACTCGCGTGACGAAGCTCTTGAGGAAATGTCTATCTAGAATGGACAAGATCATGACTTTCCAAACCACAAAGTTGGACTCCATCCAGCCTATCCTGATCTCTCAGTCCATTCACAGCCATCTCGCTACTCTTCTTTTGACTCCTCCGAGTCTCTTTACTTCCCTCCTAGAAGTCCTCTGTTCCACACCTGCTGAGTTTCTCAACTTCTTGTCTAGAAGTTCTCGGTTCGACTCCCTCTGAGTCTCGATTTCCCTTTTGGAAATCCCTCTGCCAACATCAAGTTGCCCCACTCCAATTGTTTGTGAAATTGCACCACTGATCCGGATTCCTCCTCTAGAAATCCGCCTCGACAACAACTCCCTCCACCTTGGTCTTGCCCTGTCAGGTACTATTCTGACCACAGTACCCCACCAGCTTCGCTCCGCAATTTACCCACAGCCTCCTATACCCCAACAACTAAAGGATTGATCCACTTGGCTCTGCGCAATCCCGACACTGGCAAATTAGCTCCCCCAACCATCTTCAACAACCCTCCTAGCCTTTGTGTGAGCCTGATTCTACTTCCCTTAGCCTCTACGCTGTCTTTTTCTGGCCCAAAATGATGATGCAGTCCCTCTGTGTCACTCCTTCCTCTGTCACCTTCTATAAGGATCATCTCTGTCACTCGGGACGACTGAACCTACTGCAAATGCTTTGCTCTGCTGATGCATTCAGTTTTCCTGTGATCTGCAACCACGTTGTGATACCATATTGGAATTTCTAAGTTTAACCCATTAGAAATTCTTCCTGTACTATCTGGTTTATTTCTTCCTACTTGTTTAATTACTTAACAAGTTATTTACCATGTAAATACTGAAAATAAACACAAGTATAGTATCAACATCTACAGATCATCAACTGAAAGAAAACAAGCACACAAGTGACACCATTATTTTTGGACCAATGTCCCCGGAAAAACCTAATGTGGGAAAACCGGTGCAGCTATTCAGAGGGTTATATTATTACGCAGTTTATCAAAGTACAACTGGGTGTCTAAACCGACTCACCTGACAGAGAAAAATACACTGCAACAATACCTCTATATCCGGAAACAGGTATTCAGAAAACATGTCCCACGAAACCCTCTCCGGCACAACTAAAGCTCAGCGCTGGCCCTTCTGGCCTTTACGTCAGCCTCCTGCTGACTTGTGTCAACCCCAGGACTCTGCATCAGCCCTCTAAGGCACTGTGCAGCCTCTGGGAGCCTCTGTGTCACACCCTCTGCACTCTGCGTGGATGATGCAGTCTCTCTGGGCTCTATGCTGCTTCTGCTGGGCTCTGCGTACCCTGAACTAACTGTTGCTCTGGCTCTCTCTGCTTCTGTGCTGGTCTACTAGTATTGTCCCTGCCTCTCTGCCTCGTACTCATTGCCCCTCACTGCTGATCACTAATTCGCTTTTTCCTAGCAACCCCACTCTAGCAAAATGAATGACTAATCACTCTGGTGTGTTCTCTAACTGACCCTCAAGCCTCTTCTTATAATTTTCTTGTTGGTCCATCAGCGGCCGAGATTAAATCTCTAATCAACGACTAAAATTAGATTTGGCTTGATCCATGACTTTTGGAACCTTCTAACCCAATTTTATATTAATACCCATTAATATTTTATTTTCCCCAAGTTTAGACTTAGGAACTCCATTAAAAATATTAATTATTTTAATATCTCCCAAACCAGTTAGAATTTTCCCAAACCATTTATGGGTCTTGGAGATCTCATGTGCTTTAGCATCTTCACCAATTTTCATGGCTAGAGCACATCCGATGCTAACCCAAATCAACACCTAACTCTCAGATTTTATAATATATGGCTCAGCAGTTACAAATTTACAGTGTTTCATGGATGTCTAATGCATGTTTTTAATTTTATGTTGCTGCACTATTTATTTGTTTAAATATCACTCATATTCCTACCTAGGAACATTACATGGTAGCATCAAACCAGTGTTCTAGTCTCGACTTGTGTCTAAGAGGCTAAGGGATACGAGATCTCTAAAAGTCAAAAAAGGTTTTGGGAGAAAACACCTAGAGACCACTCAAGTAAATTAATTGATTAATAATTAAATATGTGTAAGTCTAACTTAGAAAAATTGATTAATTAAAGTGAATTAACTGAGGAGATCGACTTATGCTCTAGAGGCTTCTAGAAATGACTTGGATCAAGTCTACGATGATCTTAGTCATCGATCACGATTAGATCTTGGTCATTGATGCTCCAACAAGAGATTATAAGAGCAAGTAGATGGGACAGAGAAAAACATAAGAGGGGGAGCGAGTTAGCTAAGGCGGATCGAGCTACCTAGTTGCAATGATTCAACAAGGGCGTAGTTCGACCCAGAGAGCGAGCATTAGAGAGAGGGAGCAACAGAGAATTTGTGGAAGAGATTTCCGGAGGTTTTCCAGCATTTCTACAGTGCTGGTTTGGCATGAGAAAGGAGGTTGAATAATCTACGGAGAGGGCCACAAAATCCAGTGCGAGTTTCTAGAGAGGGTTCGTTTTAGTCATCGTAGGCTAGGAGATTATCTGGGAGGTAGAGTGAATATTTTCCAGGGGCAGAGGGAGGTAGGATGACTCACTTGGAGCCAGTTTGCAGGTAGTGTGAGTTATTCCATGCCAACGGTGCACATTTATGGCAAAGTGCGAGTTGCCAATGAGGAGTGCAAGCAGGGTAGCAGAGCCCAAGTTGATTTGCAGAGGGAGAAAATTATCTCCCAGATATTTTTCCAGTGTATTTGCTAGAGGATTGCCAGTTGGGCATCCAAATTATTGTACTCTCTAAATTTGTTGCATAATAATAAAATAAACCCTCATCTGCTGCACTGGTTTTCCCTTCAGGGTTTTTTCGGGGACTTTAGTCCAAAAAAACTATGTTAATATTTGTGTGTGCATCTATTTCTCAGCTCCAGTTTATTTCCACAATATTTTATTTGTGAATTTTGCAGTAGTGAGTTATTCGTTATTTGTTGTTAAAATTAATTAACAGAAGACAAATAAACTGCATCAGTTAGAAGAATAGTTTCCAGTTTACTGCAATCATGGATTTTTTCATAGAATCAAGGAGACATTGGACCTAATATAGCCATTAGAAGGTTCCTTTAAAGCTAAGTTGCACGAAACGGGGAAACGAAAACGAGTTTCCGAAACGGAAAGCGATACGAAATGCGACCTCCCCAAATTT
>APFE030954717.1:81138-100280 GCA_000404065.3 Pinus taeda
CTGAATCTGCTTGTCTCCCCTCAATCCACAGTTGACTCACCACCATAGAAACTAATGCATGCTTAACCTCAACAAGGCGACGCAACATCACGAAGTTTGAGGCATATCTTGTCTCAGCAACTTTTAACAACTCCAATTTGGAGTACTCTCGAAATATGGCCTGAGACTGGTGGTGGTTGGTGATGAATTTGATAATCTCCCTTGCATCCCCTGTGAGTTCCTTTATCCAAGAAACTTTGTTGTCGATCTCCTCTAAGATCAGATTCAGATTATGGACAATGCATGGTGTCCAAAAGATGTGGTCATACCTCCCCTCAATAATTAAACCTGCAGCTTTGCAAACTAGTGCATTATCCGTGATAACTTGCACCACCTTGTTAGACCCTATTTGTTCAATAGCTTTTATAATAACATCAGCAATGAACTATGCATCTTTCACCTCTCCTGAGCAGTCTTCTGCCTTGATAAACATTGCTCCTTTGGGGGAAGTGGCAATTATATTTATCAATGGTCTGCGTCTTATATCTGTCCAACTATCTGAGACTATGGTAACCCCAGAGCTACTCCAAGAAGAACGAATTGGAGCTAAAATTTCCTCCACAAGTTCCTTCTCATTTTTGAAGAAGCTGGGTTCTGATTTTTTCCTCATAGTTGGGCCCTTGTACCCTGAGGAAGCTTTGTTAACTGCCCTTATCAATCTTGCCAATAAGGAAGCGAACAACATTGAATGGGATACCAATGCCATAAATGCACCTAGCCACTCTGGAATCAGTTTCTTCTCTTGCTTGCACATTCACCAATCTAGCAATTCTGCTATCTTGAACTGAAGGGGATGCCCCTGGGCCTCTGATATTTTTGGGTGCTGGTTGTTCATGTTGTTTAGTGTGACCAACTCTCCTCTTTCTTGCTTCAGCTACAATCCTTGGCTCAATGTTAGATGGAGTTTGAGTAAGGTCATCATGCCTTCTCTTATTTCCATCCGCCTCATCTTGCTCTCTTTGATATGCCCTCCTTGCTAATGGATCTGCTGTTTTTGTGCAACCTGAAACCCCCTGTCCTCCTCCATGCAATAGATGTGCCCTCACTCTTGGGTAGGAGCCCTTGTACGTATTATTGCAAAGATTGCATCGCCATTCCCATGAGCCACCACCTCCACATCTTTGAAGCTTCGTCACATGCCTCCAAAGGGGATAATATTCAACCCTTGGGTTGGCCCTAGGGTTTGAACTTGTAGCTGCACTTTGGCTGGAAGCCATTGTTGCAAAAATAAATTTTAAAAACAGATCTATAAATAAAAAACGTATTTCATATTTCTGGCTGCATGAAGAAATAGTAAGAAAAACTAACAAAATGAATGTGGCTTACCCAAATTAATTTTCTGTGGCTGAAACTACCCTAAAATGCCAGAAAAGAGGAGAAATATGGCTGTAGTTGAGCCAAATCTGCTGCAAAAATCAATTTAAAAAACAAATCTATAAATAAAAAACGTATTTCATATTTCTGGCTGCATAAACCCTAGAAATTGAAGAAATAGTAAGAAAAAACTAACAAATGAATGTGGCTTACCCAAATTAAATTTTCTGTGGCTGAAACTACCCCAAAATGCCAGAAAAGAGAAGAGAAATATGGTTGTAGCTGAGCCAAATCTGCTGCTGCTAAAATCTCTTTCTCTTGCTGCTGAAATCTCTTTCTCCTGCTGCTAAAATCCACTTTGCTCACTGCTCAAAACACCCTAGCTGAAACAACTGTCAGTCTCCAAGAGAAACGACTTGCTGAATAGTGTGATGAGAGAATGAGACAAACTTCTCTTTTATAAGTTTAAAAAGGCTTCTAGAACCCACTAGATAGCCTAAAAAAAAAAAAAAAACAAATTATAGAAAAAAAAAAAAAAAAAAAAAAAAAAAAAAAAAAAAACCATGATTTTTGGAAACGTGGGGCTGTCACGGCGTGAAACGCGTTTCCGGCCGTACCACCCACGTTTCCATTTCAGGAAACGTGGTGGTACGGCCGGAAACGCGTTTCACGGCCGTACCAAACGCTGAAATGCGTTTCGTCCCAGTTTCCTCAAGGAAACAAGCCTCCCCCCCACGTTTCCTGCAACATAGCTTTAAAGCAACTCAAGACAAATTATGTCAACAAAACATCTATTCAAGTCAAATCAAGCACATCAAGCCTCATCTAAACAAGATTGAGCCTTCTAAAACTAGCTATTTGGCCTATTGTAGCAAATTGGCCCTCTTTGAGATGTAAGGACCTAATCTTTGGGTTATGGATGACAAATCTAATCATTATTTTGATAGAGTTTCAAACTAGTCGTTAGAAGCAAAATTATATAAGGCTAGTCCCTCACCTCAATTGTGTGTTATCAAAGTGTGAGAACATCATGTCATAATAAGTTTTTTTTGTGCAAACAACTTCTCTTGTGAATTGATTCTTCTATTCTTCTTCTTAACCATGTTAAATATTGTACTTCATAAGGTAATTGTAGGATTTTCCAAATTAAAAAAAATTTGTGGACCAACCGATTGAGGGACTACATAGCTACATGGAAGAGGAAGGTCAGGATGTTAGGCCTCACCTTCTCTTTGTTGGATTAGGGTTATGAAAATTTGATTGTTGGACTAGCCCTTATCAAGCACTCCTCCATCAAGGACAAGACCTCTCTTAATTCCACAGTTGATTCATTGGCCAGAGGTATTGAATGTTACTTGGGAGCGGGAATAGGAGCAGGGAGCGGGAGCGAAAACGGGAGCGAGAGCGACCATTTTTAGAAGCTCCCGGTTTGGGAGCAAATCCCGGAGCAATTTTTTAAAAATATATATATTTTTTTTATATTTTTTAATTTTTGATACATATATGTCAACAAAAACATGTAGAATGATGAATTAGATATAAAAAACATAAAAAAACATAGATTGATTATTGAACCATATCACATCAATCATCTAGATTCTAGATTCTAGAAATTATAATCTTCATCAACTGTCAATGTGATTAATGGTTAATGTAATTGCTACTAGAAATAATTCAAAATTGTTATTAGGTTGCTAAAGGAATATCGAAGTAAATTGTGCTAAGCATAGAACATACCATTGTTATCTAAAATTAACACAATGGAGAACAAAGAATCTTGTAGGGTAAGGATGTTGAGGATGTAGAAGTTTTGAAGAAGTACCTGATCTTACAGCAGTTTCAGGATGTGTTCCCAACAGAGATTTTAGAGTTTCAGCCTCACAGGGAAGTGGACTTTTCTATTGAGTTGGTACCAGGGGCAGCATGAGCATCAAAGGCACCATGCAGGATGAGCACTCCAAAGCTAGTGGAATTGAAGTTGCAGTTGATAGAAATGCTTAACAAAGGATATATTAGGCTGAGGGTGTCGCCATGAGGTGCACCAGTGTTGTTCGTGAAGAAGAAGGTTGGTACACACAGGTTATGCATTGATTACAGGTAGTTGAACAAGGTGACCATCAAGAACAGGGATTTATTGCCGAGGATTGATGATTTGTTTGACTAGTTGAAGGGAGCAATAGTGTTCTCGAAGATTGTTTTGAGATCATGATACCATCAGGTACGCATCAAAGAAGAGGACATCTACAAGACTATTTTCCAAACCAAGTATGGGAATTATGAGTATGTTGTTGTTCCAATTGGTTTGACTAATGCTCCAACTACTTTTATGTTCTTGATGAATAGTGTGTTGTGCCTTTATTTGGACAGGTTTGTTATTGTATTCATTGATGATATATTGATATATTCTAAGAATAGGAAGAGTATGTTGAACACTTAGCAGCAGTATTGAGATTGTTAAGAGAGCATTAGTTGTATGCCAAGCTCAGTAAACGCAGTGTCTTTTAGACAAAGGTACATTACTTGGGACATGTGGTTTCCAAGGAAAGCATAGCAGTGGACCTAGAAAAGATCAAAGCTATTATGGAATGGGCAACTCCTAGGAATGTGGATGAGGTTAGATCATTCATGGGATTAGAAAATTATTATAGGAGGTTCATCAGGAACGTCTCACGGATTGCCTATTCTATTACATCATTGTAGAGGAAAGGAAATAAATTTGAATGGACAGAGGAATGTGCAGCAACTTTTGAGAATTTGAAATAGTTATTGACAAATGCTCCAGTTCAAAAGATTGTGGATCCGGATAAAGAGTTCGTGTAGTATACAAATGCTTGTAAGAGAGGACTTGGTGGAGTCTTGATGCTAGAAGGACAAGTGGTATGTTATGAATCAAGGAAATTGAATGAGCACGAGCAGAATTATGTGACACATGATCTTGAGTTAGCAACGATATTCCATGCATTGAAGATGTGGACACACTATCTTCTTGGCAGGAGATTTATATTGATGAGCAACCACACTGGATTGAGATACCTATTTGACTAACCAAATCTGAATATCCGGCAAGCTAGATGGTTGGCCATGATCAATGAGTTTGACTTTGAGATTAGGTACATTAAGGGAAAGGAAAACAGGGTTGTAGATGCTCTTAGCAAAAGAGTGCAAGTAAATCATATAGCAACTATGAGTTCATATGGGACAGATTTACAGGATCAGATCTTACAAGCAGGACAGCAAGAGGACATGTATAGGGAGCTTAGGTACAGGCTATAGCGGCAAGGTGCAGGTGATCAGGATGTGGACTATCGTCTTACAATAGATGGTTTGATCAGGTTTAGGAACAAGATCTATGTACCGGACAACAGTGAACTCAAGAAGCTTATCTTGAGAGAATTTCATGTTAAGTCGTACTCAAATCATTCGAGATATCATAAGACATTGATAGCAGTGAAGAAGTTCTACTATTGTCTGAATCTAAAGAAGGAAGTGGCAGAGTTTGTAGCTAGATGCTTGGATTGTCAACAAGTAAAAGCAAAGTGTAAGCATCTAGGTTGTTTACTACAGCCAATTCCGATTCCAGAGTGGAAATAGGAGGTAATTTCCATGGATTTCATTACAGGTTTGCTGAGGACATCTAGACAACATGATTCTATTATGGTTGTGGTTGACAAGTTGACTAAGGTAACACACTTCATTCTAATGAAGTCTACTTATTCAGCTAGTGAAGTAGCATAGGTCTTCATCAGGGAGATAGTGAGGTAGCATAGGTCTTCATCAGGGAGATAGTGAGGTTGCATGGTGTTCCGAAGAAGATTGTGTCAGACAAGGATGTTAAGTTCACTTCTAGATTCTGGAAAGAATTGTTTGCAAGTTTGGGTACAAAGTTGGCCTTCAGCACAACTTATCATCCACAGACGGATGGACAGACAGAGAGGGTCAACAGAATCTTGGAGTACATGTTGAGGATGTACGTCATGCACCAGTAACGAAAGATGGAAGAGTACCTTCCACTAGTTGAGTTTGCTTACAACAAAGGGTATTAGGCGTCACTGAGGATAGGTCTCTTTGAGGCACTCTATGGGCGGAGTTGTAATACTCCCATCAGTTAGAGTGATCCAGTGAATAGGGTGTTGATCGGACCGGATATGCTGGCAGACATGGAACAGGAAATGCAGGTTATCAAGCAAAACCTAAAGGTAGCACAGGACAGGAAAAAGAGTTATGTAGATCAACACAGGGCATTTAAAGAGATTCGGGTTGGGGAACGTGTACTTGCGCATCAAGCCCAAGAAGAGATCATTAAGGATTGGGTCATGTGTGAAGTTGGCACCTCGGTATTGTGGGCCTTTCGAGATCCTTGAGAGGACTGGACCAGTGGATATCGACTCTGCCTTCGATAGTGAAAGTCCATGATGTTTTCCATGTTTCATTGCTTAAAAGATATGTAAAGGATGTTGATCATGTTATTGATTGGTCTGTATTGCAGGTGGAGCCAGAAGGAGAATTCTAGCCAGAACCTCAATGCATTTTGCAGAGAAAGATGCTCATGCTCCGAAACCGAGCAATCGAGCAGGTTAAGGTGCAGTGGAAGCACTTTGGGCCCGATGAAGCTACATGGGAGATAGTTGATCAAATGCGGGCTATGTATCCTTCATTGTTAATCGGTTGAGGCAAAGCAGTTTTGGTATATGTATATATGTATATGAATATAAATACTGCCATGAGCTGTGTTATAAAGCTCCAATAAGCGGTATGGTTGTCAATGTAGAGACAATAAGATTTATAAAGGCAGCTTCATCCAATGTTGAGAGAAAGAAAAGAAAAGTGACCTTCAAGCATTTATACTTCAAAGAAAATGATGCAAGCTTATCAGACAAATAATCTCTAGGACAATTCATTCATATAACATTGGCCCATACATTAAATTAGCTAAAACATGCTTAATTCCACATTTCAATTATGCAGCAATTAGTCCTAATTTTAGTAGTATGCAGCAACAACAATAACAACGTCAAAGTTTACTTACAACGTTATCAAATAAATCCAACTAGCATTTCGTTTGCAAGACAAAGCTCCAAGACAAGAAAAATAGCCCAAATCCATAAGTCAAAATTCATCAATTTCCAAAAATATCCTCCAAGGAAAAAAAGTGAAGTTCTCTATGATTAGAGAGATCCCAAGTCAAGTGATGATCCAAATGAATGTATCTAACATCAATATATAGCCTCCTAAGGAGTTTGAATTAGCCTATGGGCCTACATTAGCCCCTAATGATAAAATAATGTGCAAAGAAAACCCCTATTGGTGACAAGCCCACCAAACTAGCTCACAAATGTAGAAATAAGCCTCACAAGGGACCAAATAATAATATGTATATGTCGTGGGGTTATCCAAAGGCCTAATAATATCCTGAAGTGCTATACTATGTAATAAATTCTTAGGAATATGATGGACAAGGGGGTGGCCCCTTGTTCTCCAAGTAGTAGACCTGTGGTGCTCCCAATGGGTCTGAGGGTACATAAATGACCCCATGGGTCTCCGTATGAATCAAAGATGCCTGTATATCCTTTGCAAGGGTCCGAGTGGTGGAACGAATGTTGCCATGACATCGTACAAGTCCTGGGACAACTACCAAGAGTGTGGGGTTCTTGTGGGGAACTGTTGTTTGAAACATCGGTTACCCAATTCCTACTACAACAACTGATGTTAATTCTTCTAATTGTTAATTCGATTAACCAATTTACTCATTGTATGCTACGGAAAATATCGAATTAAATACACTACAGCCTACACAAATAAAAATTGCAGAAAATAAATACAGCACAGGAGAGAAATAAAAATCACACACATCTACACAGTTATTTTTGGACAAATGTCCCCGGAAAAACCCAGTGTGGGAAAACCGGTGCAGCAACTAAGGGTTTGTATTATTAAGCAGTATTTTTCTTAATACAATCTCTAGATGCCTTGCTGGCTATCTAGTACAGAGAATATGAATGACAGAAGATTCGTGAGAAATACCTTCACACTATCCCTAGCGATCCTGACTGATCCAGCCACAAAATGGCTTGTCCCTCGCTGCCTTTGCACAGTCACTGCATAGGCCCAACGATTCTGGTGGTTAGTTATTGCACTAGCTTAACTAGTTATTGGAAGATGATTGGAGTCTCTTGAAATGTGGAACATTTGAGGGCGAGGACATCACAAAGGTTATAACTAGTCAAAACTATGGATCATAAAGGTTCCACTCATTTGATGTTGTTGGCACTTAGAAAGTTGGAGCGTTGGAGTTTTAGAGTTGTACCAATGCAAGCTTTAGCGAATCTATGAGCCAAGAAAAAGATATTGGGATCAAAATAGAGGAGGTATTCAACATTGATAGCATGCTAGAGTCTAGTGCACAATGTTGAAGCTTCGTTACCTCCCCAAGACGAACTCAATGATAAAATCCCTCATCAACAAGGATAAACCTGATAGGGAACTACTAGGATGGTTACCACCTAAGTCACATGACACGAGGATACAAGACACGAAGGACACGTAAAAATGAGTATTCGACACGAGACACACCGACCCTAGAAACAAGACACGAGAGACATATTATATATATATATATATATATATATATATATATATATATATATATTATATATATATATAATATTGAAATATAGTATTAGTTTATTAATTTACTACATCAATGATGTTCATTGCTCACAGTTCATTGTTCATTCTTGAATCTTCATGTTATTAACTTATTAAACAGATTGAGAACCAAATTAAGGATCTCAACGGGGTCATTCTGTGTATTGCACATATGACATCAGACACTAATATTTTCTTTCTCGACAGTTCTAGCTCTCTTGTTGACTAGTATATGAATCTGACTTACTCAAGTTACACATCCTAGAAAATGTGGGCAATTGCAAGACAAACTCAACTAGGTAGAGCCCTATATATTTAAGTCAACTCTCTATAGCCATTGAAATTTGCAATTAAAACAATGCAATGGCTATATATGCATGCTTTCTTCATTGGTCAAACTTCGAGATATGCAGGGAATCGAAAAAAGTTTTGAAGAGTGGGAATCCGATGGCCTAAGTTATGATATTAGAGTGCCCAATGTACTAATTGATGCCTACATCACAAAAGGAATGATTGAAAAGGTAGGTCACGGAGTCTTTCTTGAACATGTTTTAGAAAAAGGAGGAAAACCAAATTTCAAAACATGGGAAATGTTTGTGGATGGATATTTAGAGAACAAGCAAATGAATTGAGCTATAGAGACCATGAAAAAAGCTATTTCAAAAGTTAAAAATCGTGAATGGAAGCCAGCACCTGAAAAGGATCTTGAATAGGTATGGGCATATGGAATACAAGAAAATGCTGACCTGGTCCCCACACGCTCAAAAACAAGAAATTTAAGCCCCAAACCACGAGCTCCAAACCATGAACGCTATTATCCAGGACCCACGTCGATGTGAAGTTGACAATTGGGAATCGCTAAAGGAATTTCAAACATGACACAACAATGACTCCAACAAGCAAACAATGATCAAGTTCCAACACAACAACGACTCCAGCGAGCTTCGACGATGAAAAATGACCAAAAAGACAAAAAAAATGAGCCATGTGCGGGCTTTATGAGTGACCTTTTGTGGGACACGTTTCCTAAGGGGAAAAAACGCCAGGGGACATTTTTGCCACGTCGAAAACACGTGTCATAATTGGAGGACACAATAAAAACGTTTTGGACACGTTTTAGGTCGTAGTTTGCGTCCGACACGTGAAATACGGGACACGTGACCCTGAGGCACGTGTCTTGTGAGTCGTGACTTAGGTTACCACTGTGATAAGAGAGTAGCTTTACTAAAACAATGTGTTTTGTATTTTTTCCAAACGAGTTAAAATATTGATGGAGGAATCTAGAGATTAGTGCCAATCCAGCAAGGGTAATGGAGTCAAGGGACTATATTATAGGACCCGTTTTCTTGTGTAACTAGGGCTGAAAATGAGGCAAGAAGGCTCACCAAATCCACCTAATACTGCTGGAAATTAATGCAAAATTTCACAAGGGCTCCAAAGGATGCTCCTTCAACTAGCACTTAACTTCAGCCTAGAATTGGGGCCAACAAGTTTGCAAGTATACCTAAGATATATCATACAAATTATCAAACTCAAAAATAAGATTGTAAAGGAGAGAAGAGGTGTTATCACACTAGAATCCTTCCAAGTGGTAAACATACTCTTCAAATGGATCATGTTGCTAACTTTTACTAGGTAAAACAATCACCTTAAGCTTGAAGATCCAGAATATTCATCCACACATTAAAATGAGAATCCTTACACACCACATATGCTCCAAGAAAGATGTATACTATCCATTAAGTTCCGAGGGAAAACTCCAAAAATACAACATGATAAAAAATGAAGAAAGCAAACCATTATATAGGTTTGAGCTTCATCTTCATCTACAATAAAATAATAATATCTAAGGTAAAACCCCTGATCTATCTGGAAACAATAACCTTTGATACAATAAATAATAACATGGTCAAGCCACACGTTCTCCAACAAGAAAGCTTCATGGTAGTGGGGTGTCTCCATCAAGAAGAGCAGAAAAAGTGTCAAAAAAATCTAACATCTAGCCTCTGAAGGCCTCCCAGTGTAGCAATCCATAACAAACTCCTCAAACTAGGAAATGAAAACCCTAAATCTAGGGTTTGAAAACATCCTAGATCTCCTCCAATATGGATGTTCATCTCTCCAAGGTGAAGTGTCCTCAAAGTATGCAAAAGACCAAATAGAAAACCTCATAAAGTGGCACGTGTGACTCTTTGGAAGAGACATCCTCTAAATGTGAGTAAATGGGCAGTAAATCTCAAAAGAAGGTTCATGTCCTCTTCTTTATGGCGGTAATTTCTTCAGCATAGGGTATGAACCAAGTCAAACCATAAAGGCAGCATGCGTGAAGTCTCCAAAAGCACATCCCATCAATGAAGCCATGGAAGAGTAAGTGATAAGACCTCAAAAGGTGGACATCTACCTTTTGAGCCCCTACTTATTCCTTGCTGATGGGAGTTAGTGATCCTACTTAGGGATACCCACGTTGAGCCAGAGAAGAGCCAGCCTAAAGTGAGGAGGATAGGTTGCTTAGGTGACAGTGGTAACTGTCCTAGTAGTTTCCTCTCAAGTTGCACCTTATGGATTAGGGAATTTATCATTAAGTGTGAGTTGGGGAGGTAACAAGCTCTATAAGAGCCCTTTGTAGTGTTAACTCACTGAAACCCAAAGAAGAGCTGAGGAGGACATTTCTGTGTTGGAGATTTCCCACATTGGGTTCTCTAGGCTAAATTCTTGTCTTCTTTTCTATGTGATTGTTTTTAACTTGTACTGAGTTCTTTGCAATTAAATTCCCAGTGGCAGTCTTATACGATAACTAAAGAAACACAGACGAGTAAATACTTCAAATTTAAAATTGAAAAATCCATGTTGGTGAATCATATTTTTCATAGGCTGAGTGATTATGGACCATATATAATCATATCAAGCAGCATCAGTTAGTCAGGAAGAGCTAATAGAGGGATTTGATGTACAGCTAAATGTTATGATAAACTGAACTTGAAATAATGTGATTTCTTCCACACAGGTTATGAAAACAGATCAGTAATATAATTTTTCCTTACGCTTAACAGGATTCACATAGTATCAGTTAGTTAACAATCAATAATAGAGCATATCAATGTATAACTACATGTCAAGATAGAGTGAAATTGAACATACTTTTACTTGAAACCCTTCCCCATGTTATTTCTTCAACGATCTAAATCTGAGTCAGATTGTTTAGGTTTGTCAAAAACTCATTTATGCAAGGCCTTATCTACACGACTAGTTTCAAATTGCATTTACTGCTGTTCCAAAAGAAGTCTGTTCACATTCTAGAATCTAGATACATGACCTACTTTCATTTTATTTGCCAAACAAGATATGCTGAGGTTTGTTGACAACTGTGAAGCTAAGCAAGAGATAAATATTGATCTTCTAACATGTCAGAAGACCGAAAACAATAAACTGTGAATAATATTTTTAATAAAGTAAAAAAAAATTACCTTCAACTGAGGACAATGACTTGCAATTACGAACAAAGAATCATCAGTAATGAAGGTACCACCAATGTTCAGATGTTGTAAAGACCTGGCCCTAGAAACCTGGATACCAACTTACAGTTAGAAGAAGAACTGGATAAACAAAAAAAATTTACTGATTAGTAATCCAAGGCAATATTTTCTGTATATTTTTCTAAGGATCTGGCTGGTTATATTTCTAGAACTTCCATGCTTTATTTTTTCCTTATAACTAGAGATCTGTGTAAATTAACAATAGTAGGTCCTTTTTCTTAATTAAGCTTCTTCAGCACATTTTCCAAAACCTTAAAAACAAAAGTATGGATTGGACCAAGGAATAATGTCATTTATGTGGCTCAAGTAAAAGCCTTACAAAAGGGTGAAAATTGGCTGGCCACACAACCATCCTGGAGGCCATCACCCTAAGGCATGCAGGTCTGGATAGTTTTTAATAAGAGTACTATATTAGTAAATAGTAAAGGCAGATGTTGAAGGAAGTAATATGGTGAAGTGACAGTAGTCCTTGCATTTATGATTTGCAGCAAGAAATCATTTCACAAACTCGTCCTGGTTGTTTCCAACTAAATATTGTCAAGAGTGTCAGTGCCATTGAGAATGCTGCTTAATTTGCTTCATTACTGTCCAATTGGTGGTGGAAATGTGTCTGAACATTGTTATACAGGCAGGGACAAGAGTTTCTGATTCTCTGGATCCCATGAATTGTTTTTATCAGTGTTTTAAGATTCGGCCAGCTCAGAACCAATTTGGCCGAGTTGGTCCGAGTCAAGGCCTCACTGGGTAGACTTAGCCAATGAACCGGTTCGGCCGGCGAGGTTATTACCGAGCCGGTTGAGTTGTCTAACAACTCGGCCGGCTCAATAATAACCCGACCGGCTCGGCCGAGTCCGAACCTACTTGGCCGGGTTGGATGACAATGGCCCGTGAATTAAAAACAACGATTTTTTTATAATTTTTTTGTTTTTGGGGGACTCCAAGGTTTTCACAATGACACTTTAATGGTTTTTTTTCCCTAAATAAGTTTATCTCGCTTGATCTTGAGAGGTTTGTTTAGGTGGTATCACATATGTAGTAGAGATTCCTTAAGGGATAGCTTCATTCTTCTTCAAAACCTTCCAATAGGTTCTTTGCCCCTTTCTTAAAGCAAACCTAACTTTGTGGCCCCAACCTTGGCCCTCCAAAGATGAGCATCGAGCCTTGAGTTGACTCCACATGATGCTACACCCCTTGATGAGCCTCCAAATGCTAAAACACTACACTTAAAAGCCTAGACGCTGGACTATTTGATGATATGCCCAAATGGACTAAAGATGCCCCCTGGCTAGCCTTGACCCTATTTTGGTGGATGGTGCCTTCTTCCAAAGCACAGATGAGAATAGTTATCATTGAGATGACTTAGGAGGGCTAGCACATCCCTCTTTGATGCCAATGCTTACCCTTAGGGGTGCCATGTCACTCACATGCTTGAAAAGGGTGACATAGGATCTCTCCTAGATGACATCATGGTGGAGGTCCAAGGATGCACCTTTTGAAGATGTACACATGCACTTTGGGACTTTCTTGGAGTGAGGAACACTCTTGGACCCTTGCATTAGTTCCTTGATGAGTTACAATCTATTTTGGAGGATAACACCATTTCTAGCCTCCTTGGTTATGTGTTTTTGTTTTGATCTCTATATCGTCATCATGTATGTATTGGACAGTGCACTGGGTGCCATTTTGATATAATGGATATATTCATGAGCCTACTTTGATCATATGTTGTCTTCTATCTATATTCTAATGCTGTGTGTTTGGAAACATGAATTAAAATCTTTAAAATTATGTTTTTTATAAAACGATAAATATTTAATGTATTTTTTACAATGACCGAGTCATTGAAATCGAGCTGACCGAGTCAATACCGACTTGGAGTCGGAGTCGGAGTCGGAAAAGATTGGTTTTTACAGCATATTTACTATTAATAGCATTTTCTTAGAAAGCAATTCTATGTGAGGTTGTTTGTCTAGATTTGTAGATCTCTAGCCCTGAATGTTCTCTGCACTAGCATTGCACTTAAAGCAAGAGACATGAAGAATTTTATTATTACCTTCTACTTTTCTACATATAACAGTCCAAAAGTTTAAGAAATATAATGTTCCTGGACTATTTGTTAAGAAACATTAAGGGATTTCTTTTCCCGTTACCATACAACCCCATATGCGACCCACTTGGGCAAGCAGTTGTTTCTGTATCCAATCATGATATACTAGAAAAACAATCCTGGCTTTATGGAGAAAAGATTGAGACAGGTACTAATAAATGTCAGTGTTGGTCTCCAACGTAATAACCATATTGAGAGTAAATGACAAAACTGAGAATTTTTAACTGCCTTTGAATTTTCTATAAAGAATCTATCTAAGATATAAGATAAGATAAAATAAGATATTTTTTATTAATGTCCAACAAATGACATGAAATGATCCACATCTGAAAGGACTCTTTAGGATGTTGTGCTCAACAAACATTTTTGCACCAAACTTTCCCACCATTCAAAAAACAAGATGGAGTGTGGACTTGTCAGTAAGATAGGATCTGACTAGGTTTTCACTCTAGTTAGTGTTGCAGCATACCTAGATCAGGTAGCTATCCTATTGCAAGTCATCCCTTACTTTTGATATTGCATGATGTCTCCTCGGGACATACTATGTTCTCCAACTTCTATTGGAAAGGTTCAGAATCCTGGAAATTCCAAGGATGGTCAAATAAATTTTCCAGAATCGGCAAATTTAATCATGGACTAGCCATTTCAGGGCTGGACCTCGTTCATCCAACACTAGACCTCAGGGATTTAATCTGGACCTTGTTATATGCCAAATTCAGCCACAAAACATTATATTCCAAGGTCTAGAATCTATATTATGCGAACATCTCAGAAATTTGTTTAATTTGCTGCACAGAGGTGACCAAAAAAACTGGCAGGAATGAAGTAGGGCAAACTTAATCACCAATTTTATCATAATTTTTTTGCATTGACATTGTCTTTCTGAATTTCATCATCGCTAAATTCAAACACAAAGATGCATGAGATGACCTGCCTTGAGATTCTCAAGGGAAAGATCTTTACATCGATGAAAATTTTAATATGACAGGAGAAAATTTTAATCAATGAAAATATTTGATAAACCAATTAAGGATTATTCATAAACTATTCAATGAATCTATACGTACTAGCTGGATAACCCCATTGTCTGTTATCCCTGTTATGCCCCACATGGAGACTGAAGTAAGATTGGTACAACACTTGGCTAAAGAAATCTTGTACAGGCCATCATCTGTTATTCGACAACCCCAGCAGCCCCGGGAACTGCAAGGCAAAGACTTCAAGTAAGGAATTCTCTCTACATTTGAAGCATCTTGTATTAGCTGATTCCAAGGAAAAAGAACTCATTGCTAACATATACATATATAGCACACCAGTTCGTTTTCTTTCAGAATCATGAAATCCAACTAATCACTATTGCCAGAATTGATGCATCATAAAGAATAAAGTGCCATATGATATCAACATAACCAGGGACGGATCTCATAGTCATCAATAGAGGAAATAATCAACTGGAAAATCTCTAAACACCAATGTCGCCAAACAATAGCTATGCACCAATTCAAAACATGGAAAAGTTCACCCAATAGATAATACTAGAACAGCTAAATATGGCTACCAGAATCTCCACTATATAGCTTCAGACTTTTGTATGTCCGCAAATAAATAGATAATCCACCTGTTGACAATTATATAAAACATGTCCTTCAACTACCAAATAGGCTTGGAGAACTGCAAAGAAAAGATTACTGTATGCAAGGAAATGCTTCAGAAACAAGTGTATCACTGAATCCAAATGATTTCCATATAGCCAACAGAGGCTTGGTTGAATGGTGAGGTCCATGGAGTGTTAAACTGTCCACCAGGGTTCCGGTCTTTCTGTGGTTTTCCCAATCCAAATTGTATCAGTTTCAAATGGATGACACCTGGTTCAAGTCCCGGGTAAATTTGCTGAAAAAACTAACCCTCAGACCTGGCACCTAAGGCAAAAGAAGTCTTTTCTTCATGGTGCAGGCCCTTGGGGCATGTTTCTTGAAGCACATCCCAGAAACACAAAATCCTTATGGAACTCCATACATTTTATGATGTGAAATACACAAATAGAGGGCTGATAATTCCTAATCAGAAAACACATATATAAATTTGGTCAATGACATCTAATCCCCTAAAATGCAATCAGCCAATATTGAGATGGTAAACTCAATTTCAAGAAATCTGGCAAACAATGGTCAACAACATCTTTAAAACGATCCAAGAAGTCAAAAATATTTAAGTCATTGAGATGCCTAACTTCTAGGCAATTTAGTCTGTACAGATTCCCTGACTATCTCGTTATCCTGAATCCATAAAATAGAATAGCAAGGCATTAGAATTTTGGATACAAATTCAACAAGTACAACCATGCAGTGTTCTTCACTGGAACAACAATCAGTTATTGTATGTGTGAAACTCATGTTGATATATAAATAAGATAGTTATGGACTACTGCTTTATTTTATCCTGTTAATTTTTCACGATGTTCTATGCTGTTATAATCACTTTAAACAAATTTCTTCCAAATTTAACCAGCCCTATAACAGATAAGCAATTATAGATAGAAAAGTACAATAAATGCACAGTAGAAGATAGCCAAGCACCATGAGACAGAAATTTGGTCAAAGACCAAGGAAAAACCCCACAAGGGGGAAAACCCTTTAATCAATTCTTCTTCTTCTATTAGTCAATCAATATTCAGCATGAGATACATAGTCCAATTAGTACATCAAACAAACAGTCAAAGTCAAAGCTTTGACTTTCCAAATCAACCAATCAAAAATAATTCAATGATGAGAGAGAAATTCAAATCTGGCCAAATATACCAGTGCAATTTTTTGTCCTGTGGAGGAACAGTCAACAGCATTCAACAGTCTACCCTAACCAGTTAGAGTCACTGGTCAACCTGCCCAGAAAAGCTTGGTTAACCCAGCAATAAATTCGGCCTTCCTTGCTCAGTCATACTCAGTCAAAACTCAAAACAGCAGCAAAATTCTTGGTCAAAGGAGAGAATCTCAGCTCCTGCCTGCGGTCAATCCCTAGTCAACCCTGCAATCAACCTCAATCAAAGTGCCCAGAAATTTTCGGTCAAAGTCACCCTAAATTCAGACTCCCAAAACAGTCAAGAAATTCCGTCAAAACAAAGTCAAAGAACCCAAGTCAATGCTGGTCAAAATAGCCCAAATATAGGAAGTCAATGCTGGTCAAACAGAACTCTCTCCCCTCCTTCACACATATGAAGACTCCCTGTGGTTTCTCAGATCAGATCAAATATTTTGATGTGATGTGTGATGTGATGGATCAATGTTGCAGGGGAGCGCCCACCCCCCCTAATCCCACTCCCAATCCGCACTCCGGGCAGGAGCGACTCGGGAGTGGGTCGGGATCGTGCTCCCTAAAGAAAAAAAATGCTCCCTGCCTTTTTGGGAGCGTTTAGCCTTTTTTGCAAAAAAAAAAATTGCAGTAATGTTCCAAATACAATTTTTTTCAAAGAAACAAATAAGTTTTGAGTGGAGCAACTTAATGATCAAGCCTATGGCCCTAGTATTGATATGCGATTCATGGTAATGTTAAAATTCTCAAAGTAAAAGGATGAAAATGAAAATTTTAACATTACCATGAAATGACTCAAGATGTTTGAGAGTGGTTCCGACCTCATTGGATTTCATATGGAGAAAGTAGAATTTTAGATTTCATTCAAAATCCAGCAGACTTATCAGTTTTTCAGGATTTAAGATTGCAATGTTTCCATTGAATTTAGTCATGTATTAGGGTGTGGAACTCATATTTAACCAAGAGCACCAATGCCTCTATGTACCTTGATGTTAGTGACATTGGTTGTCGAACTCCTCTATCATGACCCTCCTAAAAATGTACGCATCACTCAAACAAAATCTTGACTTGACATGCTATGCATTTTCTATCTTTTGTTAATGCTTATAGGGTGATATTAATGACAAAGATCCTGATTTTCCAACAAGACTAAAAAATTAGACATTTCTCGTGGTGGCAAGAGGCCCAAGCATGAGCAATAGATAATAAATTTACTTGTCTTTTCTAGTTTCTAGTATTTTTTATAACTATTGACTCTTTCATATTTATTATGATATTTTTTTTAAACAATATATGACAATTTAAGTTTGAAGTTGGCAATTATAACTCATTAGTAATGAATTATGAATATGATTGCTTCATTAAAGTTGGAAGTTGTTCATTTCATTTTATAACATTTCATTTCATGTTAGATATTATTTGTTGTAATGGTTACACTTAGCTTACAACTTTGGTGATCAATGATTATAAATGTTATATATTGAATTTTGAAAGCTTGAAACTTTAAGATTGATGAATCACGGGACTCAATATGTTGTATGTTACTATGTTACTAACTTGTGGACATGGTTGATGAAGATTATAACTTCTAGATGATCGTTGTTATATGGTTCAATCTATGTTTTTATATGTTTTTTATTTTAATTCATAATTCTACATGTTTTTTTGACATAATTATATACATATAATATATATATATATATAAATGCTCCGAGATTCGCTCCCATACTGGGAGCTTTTGAAAATGTCGCTCCGGCACCCATTTTCGCTCCTGCTCCCAAGTAACACTGGATGGATGTGTCTCCAAGTGAGGTCAATGAGTGCCTATTTATAAGAGGTTGGGGGGTAATTTCCTATGTTGCATGAGTTTCTGGAACGTGGGAACATTGAGAACTTGGGTACGAGTTAATTTGGGGTAGCATCGGATGTGCTCTAGCCTTGAAAATTGGTGGAGAGGCTAAAGCACATAAGATATCCAATACCCAGAAATGGTTTGGGCAGAATCTAACTAGTTTGGGAGATATCAAATAATTAATATTTTTAATGGAGTCCTGTTGTGCTTTACAAACAACCCCCCATTTCATGTTATTTTTATTCATAAAAAACATTAAAATGTGAAATGGGTCCCTTTAAAATAAAATTGATATCAAAACTTTTACTTAACAAAAGTCCGATAATCAAAGGAGCGCTTTATAAAAAAACCCTTTTTTAAAGCAATATCCATTTAAAAAACAAATAAAGCAAATATTCGGTCATTGCGATAAAGCGATCGCAAGATCGCATATCGCAATGACATGAGGGACACAACAAAATGGCATAAGGCTAGCCCCGATATGATATAGTATTCGGCGATCGGCGATCGGCGATACCCAATGCACCACCTAAGCACCCCATATCAATGCCCCGATGCGATAAGCTATCGGCGATCGGCAATCGGCAGTTCCCCTTTGTTATAATCACATTGCGCATATGCCTTTCGCCGATGCAATATCGCAATCAGCGATCGGCGAGTCCCCTTGTTTGAACATTAATGCACATATGCCTTTCGCCGATGCGATATCGCAATCGGCGATCGGCGATACTCAATGCATTGTTAAGCCAGACTTGTTATAGCCCCCGATGCGATGCGATAAGGCACGATTTTCAATAGAAAGCCGTTAAAGTGATTGGAAAGCTCAATTTACTGTTATTTAAGGCAT